>JAQGBJ010000066.1:0-75290 GCA_034698345.1 Sphaeridia pumilis
ACAAATGCCCACCAAATTAAAAACACGTTTCCGCAACATGGCTCTCGCACTTTCCCTTTCTTACACAACCACATTTTCTATGCAGACACACACCAAACTAATGCACTCAAGTGGTATTCATACACGAGTTCCCAGAATTCTTCCGCAATAAGCTCCAGCTTTTTTCTTGTTATCACTACTACGACTATCATAATATTTCGCTAGTCAAGGCGACGCTATTTGTTACTCTTCCAGGAATGAATACTTTTATCTTCCCCATTTTTCTTATTCTAGACAACAAAGAACCGAAATGTTTGAATTTATATAGCATGCGCATCACATTTGTTTCCTTCTTCCCTTCGACATTGTAACACTAATTGAAACTAGAACACATGAAATAGGTCAACGTCAAGCAAAAGCCCTGGAGACCTAAAATCACTTGCATTGTCACCACAGTAAATTGCAGCAGCCAAATCGTGTACTGAACCTTGCGATTGTTCAAGGGCAAGTTTGTTTGGCCAAATTGCTGATATGCGTCTATATAACCACAACCTTGCAACAGACAGCCGGAAAAATCAACATAACAGATTCATGTAACAAGTGTTGGCATAATTTCTGCCAAACCATGCGAAATTGTTGCAGCCTTTTGTAGCTGGCTACTCACTCAAACAGTATTTCCCGTATGGTGTTTGGTATGATTTTGAAGGATTATTGTTCACCATCTTCCTGTAAATCCCTACTTAGCAGCTCATTAGAAGACTTTAAATCTTAGGCTTTAAGCTTTAGCTTGTCATTATGCATGGTTTGCTCAAGGACAAGTGGGAGATTTCGCATGGCCTTGCTCAAATTAAAAGCAAGCAAATCTATTAGTGAGTGAACGGCCCGAGGAAAGTAACTCTGTTTTTATATGCTTGCTTCGCGTCTGCAGTTTTTATGTGATTTTTTGACTCTGCAGGCAGAATGAGGCAGGTGGCAGGCAAAATAATTTTTTCACCTTCTATTTGCTGCGTTTGTGAATGATTTTTTGTCACGGCGATTACTTTTCGACGAGGCAAGGTGGAAGACGCATGACGTAAAATAATGCACAATGATAATGTACATGTGGGACAAACAAGCAAAGCAGGAGCATCATTACTTTTTAGATCCGGAAGAAACGACATGTGGTGGTGACAACAACAACGGCGGAGTGACGCCTTTTTCCATGCATGTATTTGTAATTGTATTTTGGAAAAATTGTTTGCAAGACTGACACGACTACGATCATGCTCATCAAGAAGGAAAAAAGGGTTCGAAACAGACTTCCTTGGTTCGAATGACATGTTATAAAACAGGGTTTCCAAGAAGGAGAATCGCATACTTGCAAGAAATGGGTAAAGAGTCGATAAGGTCAGAGGATTGCACATAGTGAAAGCTTTCTCTTGTTTCCAATCTATGGAGAAAGTTTGGAAGAATTCAAAGGCAGAACAATATTAGAGGGAGTTTTAGTTACATAGGCGGAACGTCATCTGACCCAAGGCATGCCTCGAGAAAGTACTCTTGTTCTTGTTGTTGTTGGTCACTCGGCGGTATTGTGGTGGTTAATATAAGAGGCTTTGGTGAAAAGTGAGAGTTTGGTATAGTGTGTTCCGTTAAGAAAGTTTTATTGCAAGGCTAAAATGAAGTGGTGCAGGGGGGCGGAAGCGGTGTTGCTGTTGGTATTTTTGAGCGGGGAACAACTCATTCATCATGTGGAGGGTTTAATAAATCTCGCGGATGTGCCATGTGGAAAGCCGGGATTGAGTGGAGGAGGAAATCGGAATGGAAGAATCGTCGGGGGCTCGGCGACAGCAGCGGGACGGTTTCCTTGGATGGTCTCGATTAAATACCATCGAGGCTCTCATTTCTGCGGAGGCACAATAATTCACCGCCGATATGTACTATCGGCAGCTCATTGTTTCACGGGTCTGCGAAACAAATTCACCCGCCTCGATATGATCCGCGTAACAGTGGGCGAACACGTTCAGGACGCTGCTGAGACGCCGCTGGATTCCATTGATTTGAACATTACACGCGTCATCTTCCACCCTCACTTTCACGAATACACAAATGCCAATGATATTGTCTTGCTTCACCTCGAGTCCTCCATTTCGTGGACGTCGAGTGCTCAGCCGCTTTGTCTCTCAGAAAGTCACGACAAATACCCGCCACAAGGCATTATCGCCGGATGGGGTCGACTTCGTGAAAAGGGCGACGCGTCCCGAAAACTCCGCGAGGCAAATATATCCATATTGCAAAACTACTCTTGTCAACTTCGATTCAGGCTTGCACTCATTCGCTACCAACTGACGGATATGCAGATTTGTGCGGGAGAACTTTTCGGCGGAGTGGACACCTGCACCGGAGACTCTGGCGGACCCCTCATGGTTCCCAACGACGTCCGAAGCAAGAATGATGGCGGCCAGCAAATGAGCGCCCTTGGGATTGTTTCTATGGGAAAAGGTTGTGGCAGAATTGGACTTCCAGGAATCTACACCCGGGTGCCGAGCTACACGGCGTGGATCCAGCGGCACGTTATCAACAGCGACCATTGATCATGATGACTTTCAGCAAAGAACGGCTTTATGTTTAAAGGCCAAAGGAACCTATTGTGCCTTTGATGTACATGAATCTCGACAAGTGCACTTGTCTCTGTATGTCAAAGTTGATTAAAGTATATTAATAGTTTATGATGGTTATACATGGGGAGATGTCAAAATATTTACTTCTCTTCTACATGTATATATTTATTTACCGGAGTGTAAAGTCAAAATCTTCAAGTCCAGTGTCTATACTTTATTTTCAAAAACGAGCAATGAAGGGGATGATAACAAAATAGAAGATTCATCTAACGTTTTATTCATAAATTCATTGTCATATTTGCAACGTTATTTCGGCTTCAGAAAGTAGGACATTCGCTATACGCTTTGATTTTCTAGTTGAGACTACTTACATAAACTTTGAGTTGTGCATAGCAGTTCGTAACAGCTCTCGCAAAAGTTTTTAATATCTCCGTGCAAGTAAGTAGTCTCGAGCAGAACTTGTCAGGCTTTTACGTTCATATTTTAAATCTATGTTTCAACGATTTAGCTACCATGAACAAATGGCATCACATGCTCTCTGATAAAAAGGCTCATGTATTTTCTCACAATCTGTCATCCCCTGCATGCTGCATTACGATTGAGCTGGAATAGTAATCCTACTATAGTCAGAGGAAGCTTCGCGAAATCCAATAGTCATTTCCTTTCCAACTTGCAAGAAAATTGCTACATCCTTCTGTAATCTCTCTTTGCTAGAACTAATGACTGGGATAACACAAATAAATTACACTACAGAGTTACGTGTAAAAGTAGGTCAGCTAGCTTATTCTGGAAGTGGATTTTTACTCAGTGGTTACCAGTATTATTGTCAAGGTCAGCATTATTCGGGATTCGTTTTCATTGCCGAATAATAGCATTCGATCTGTTGAATGATTGAGAGGGCTAATTGCATCATTAGACACAAATCGAAAACTCGGAGAAGTATGCATGTATACACTCCCGAGGACAAACTTCGGAAAGCGTACATAACGAATATGAACATTTTGACGTCTAGTTAATGCTTCTAAACCATACATCCATTTATGGACTTTCACTTGGCGACGTTCACTGAAGCTGACATGATGCTATCGGAGACTATTCTGACTTCAAGCACTATACTCCTGCTAATGTAACAAACCCCACAATAATCTCATACGCCGAAAAATAGCAGGTGGAGCGTAAACTATTATAAATACTATCCTGTGAATACAGAATGATTAATGTGTACGAAGAGATACTGAAGCCTGCATAATAATGAAATCTCTTGTTGTACCGATTCGCACTTTTTGTACATTTATTATCTGTTTCTACGAGTTGACTGAATATCGCTTTCAAAACTTTCTGCTCTTGCAAGCATCCATGCTAAGGCTGTTCCAGGATCCAGTCGTTCGTTTGCTCTATTCAAAAGAACATGCTTTAGCGTTATGAAAACAAAGCGGTTGTCACCAAGAGGCATTAACGCGACATTAATCTACCGAACCCAGCATTATCTGAACCCCTGAAATCCCTAATTTTGCTGGTTCTGATATTCCACAGGGTGACTGGCTTTAGAAGCAGGACCATCGACACTGCATGCTTTCTCACAGTGACCGAACAGGTGCACAAAGGTTTTTATATTAGCGGCAGTGCTGATAAATGAAGTGCTAGAGAGAAATGAGACAGGTTAGCCGCCAAATTTATTCTTCTCACATCAGAATGGTATTATTCTCTGTACTTGACCAAAAATAATTAATTATCCGACCATTCGAGGTCCAACATGAAGTTGTGGTTGATTTTGAGCTTTCTGACATTTTTGATTCCCAAGAACGTTGCATACTACCACAAGTGTATACTAAATATAATACAGTATTTTCGCCTTCAGGAGGATTCAAGATCATGCATTACCACCTCATGCATCCTTTGGTTACTAACCTTGACATGATTCCATTTGTACACCTGTCTGAGTATGTATCAAAGATGTATAAATCTGCATGCGATTTTCCCATAGCGGTAGCAAAATGCTGTGATCAAAATTAGCGCAACTTAAACTTTACAGCAGCGTTCATGCCTATACACGTCTAAGAATGGGAAAAATCGTTTAATTAAAGACAGGAAGGAAACAGAATGTCAAATATGTATTCCGGTACCAGACCAGAGCCTCAGAAATATCTACAAAGCGCGTTCGTTTGTATCCTCGGGGTGCGATATTTGCAGAAATTTTAAAAGACGGAATGGAATGTATGCATCGATCAAAGGAGTGAGTCAAAGAAAATGCTTTCCCTCAAAGTTTCTCTGCTGGGAGAGGCATAGTAGCCCACATTGGTATTAGCCTGTATATATTTGAACGACGGAGACTTTAGAAGAAACATTTGTGCTGCAAGTTGGAATGGGCTACCGATATGGCGTTTACCCGTCAGACCCTTGTTTGCTCATCCACAAATACGCACACATGTATATGCTCTTGCTACCCCATAAGCTATGGAAACAGATTCTTTAGCGAACCGAAAGAACTTATGTTATCCGGGGTCTTATTGGGTCCACATACTGGCAACGTTGGCCTCTCGGCGGAGTTTTCTTTGTAGTGGTGATGGTGGTGGGTTTTTCGGTATGGGAAGCAAATAAATCGCGTTCAATATCACAGAAATGATGGTCATGTGTGCACATGTGGATGGATTGATGGCATGCATTTGGTTTCTATGTGTGCCTTCGCCTAAGCGTTTGAGTCCTTCTCCTCTTGGCTATGGAGGGTGCAGAAGTTGCTTGTTGTCGATGATATGCACGGAAGCTGGCAAAGAGAACAACTGAAGATCACGGCTTCGAAGACAACTAACCGGCGGGAATGAGGCGCATAACTGCTAGGCAGGCATCAGAAACAGAATGTTATTTAACCTTGAGGCATTTCATCCATTCCAATGCCAGCCGTGGCCCCATCACAAACTTTCATAACTTTCATGCGTGCCTCAGAGACCGTGAAAGCACAAGTGGCGGAATTCATTCAACGTGAAGAAAGACAGCAACAAGAACGTTTTTGTATGTTGGCACATTTACTCCAGTAAAATGTTAAAGCAAGTTTACAAGTTAAGGCTCCAAGTTGTGTATACTAAAAGGAAGGATCCCTTGTGCAACTTTGAAGTTTCCTATAAGATTGACGACTATTAGCACATCCAGCGTCAGTGACAATGGAAGAATTAGCTCACGCCGATCGCAGGTGAGTCGAAGGAAACTGAGAACCTTTCCCTATATTATTTTCGTGACCCAGCACCATAATTCATTCTTTCTCTTGTTTCTCTCACGCTTTGGCAATGCGGAATTGATAGCGCGGGAAACCGATTAAATTCCTACGGTTTTCTCGTTCAGAACCTGTGCAAATGTGAGTCCCAGGGGATTCATGCCACCTGATGACATTTTTAGTTCAGTGTAGTTATTTTGCTACCTTTACAAATGGAGACTATCGCCATCAGCCAAATGTGTACGCATTATAACCTCACGCAACTAATGTTAGTCTGTTTGACATCTAATTTCTTCGAATCCATCAATGATGGCTACATATACTTTTTTAACAAGTTCAGCCCTGCCCGGCGGGAGAAATTTACGTAACAGGGAATTTATGAGTCTCTTTTTGGCAAAGGGCTCAGAGTGAAATCTTGGACTCGAATGTTCTTCATTCCGCTAAACTGCCAAAGATGATAAGTAACTCGTTGTACATCAATACAATACCCGAGCGTATTAAATTGACTAAAAATCTTCCAATCAGTCGGAAGCCCTGAGTTGGAACGCCAAGTTAGGGCAGTCTATTCACAAGGACAGACTAGACGAAATAAGTCATTTGTGTTGATTAACTCAAAAGCGGGCCACACGTTTCATTATACAGACTTGGACATACGTTAGCTAAAGCCACTAATGTAAATCATTAAGACTGTTCTTAGTCCAAGTTGCAAGAGAAGAAAGTTTCACAAAGCTCCACATATTAGCGTGAGTCTTTTCTACTAGGTTTTGTGGAAGGGGAGGCATTGTAAGTTGTAACAGTAAAAGTGACATGTGTACTACTTATCATCAAACTGGTTGAAACCCTCTCAGGCGGAAGCAGAAAGCGAAGCTCCATATTAGTTTGGGAGTGCGTCGTCGAAAATGAGCTCTAGTATATATATATAGTTATCTTACGTTGAGAGAGCTAACCTGGCTTGTTTTTGCTCACTGCTGTGGATACTGTCTCGTTTCTTTCACTATTTTCCACTCTTGTTTTATATTGAACGAACGGTCAGATTAATTTTTTTTGGGGCGGGGTATTGCGAATTTTGTCCTCGGCTTATAAACGCAAGGCGATGTTTCGATGTCAAAGGACAATTCCGCCGTCAGTAACAACCGATGCGTCATGGCAAGACTGACGGGAATCCAATACGGATAGGGACTGGTAAAAGCCCGAATAACACTTGAAAAAAGTGACAAGGAAAGACAAACTGTTATTGGGTGCAGCCATGGATGGAGTTATGTATGCTTTATTTGGTGTTGGTTTTGAGGAAATTTACATCCCATCTATGACTACGGTGTTGGCGTTGTCATGGAACAAAAGGTTATATCAAATTCATGACGGAATCGTGTCTCTGGGAAATCAATGAGGATCGCTTATGCGATCCATTTTTATCCTCGAGTCGTCAGGGGCAATTTTTCCTTGTCGGAATGATGTCTTTCTCGCAGTTGCGAAATTCTATCGCTTTCTCATTCCCATTTACCAACTAGTTCCGGAAGTGGAAGCAATTTAATGGTTTGCCGTCATCGTCGTTTTCTTGAGTCCGTGTCCTTCAGATGAGCTTGTACTTACGTGATTGATTAGTGATTTACGTAACTCGCGCTCCTTCTCTCATGGCATCGCCGATTCTTTAGCTTTCTCTGAAGCCATGGGTATACAACTATAACAACGAGACGATATGATTGAAAAGGTGTACGAGGGAAATGCGGGGAAATTCCGTCTTTAGATTCTTCTTTTTTCATGTAGATATATGTACACATGAACTATATACCGTTCGTCTTCACCAACGACAAGTGGTTGTAGAAACGCTCCCGCCGAAGCTTTTCGATGGCGCCAGTGTCTTTTCGGAAACTCCATCAAGTCATATGCTTTTCATACAACTGTTTCACCAATTGGGAGGACTGATTAATCGTGTGTGAAACACGACATTTGTTTCTATTCGTGTTCCATTTATACTTCACAAAGGCGACAAAGGATGAGTCTAGATGAGAAATTTTGAAGATTTTCTTTTATTGCAATCCATTTCTTAAATTTCTTCAACCAATCAGACGGAACAATTGGAACAGAGTTATGAAAACTGTCCAGAAGCTTTTATTGTTTAGAGCTTGATGAATATTTTTTGACCAATTGTAAGCCCGCGTGCTAATTTTTCAGCTTCTTGCGCTGTTTAATTTAATAATTTTACGATTGAATCCAAGTTTCTAGGTTGTACCTGTTGGGTTATGCTATCAAAAACTGATAGATTGTTGCTCCAAGATTCATCACCATCCACAAACCGTGTTTTGCTGAGTCTGCTGGACTGAATCCACTAGGGAGTCTGATCGTATCGAACAGCCATTATTTTCACCAGATAAGAAAAATGTTCTCAAGGGCTACACGGCTCCAAAAACATTTTCTTCCCTTCCTGACGATGACGTTACAATTTTCTCCCGGTAGATCATTTGTGCTTATTCGTAGAGTCACGGTAGAATGTTCTTCAGCTATTTAGAATGCTTCTAGACAGAGTGTGATAAATTTGCAGCAGCAAGAAACTTGGCAATGGTCTACGTACATATGCGGAATTCGCAAATGAATATAAATGGTCCAGCGGGGAAGACAGGGATGCAATAAACTGCACTGAAGGGTGACGACAGGCCAAAATTTGTTCGACAACTTTATGTGCACCAAGAACGTTATTTTGTGACTTATGCCATTCTTATTGGTAACTTGGAGTCTCGCATCAAGTGCCCCATTGCGTTACGGACGGACGAGGGTTTAATATACGACTTGGAATTAATCATCAATGAGTCTCTTTTGGGAAGAACCATATATTTTAGTGAGCTATTATTGTGAAGAAAGCCGCGGTGGTCGCACATATTTCGACTTGTCAGTAAATGCCAAGCTCGCTTCCATCTGCTATTTGTCAAAATGCAACAATGGGTTTCACAGTGAAACAATTTATATGGACGCTCATATATATGTCGTCGCATTTCTTGAATCGTCTTTATACTCCCCCACCTGACAGCTTGAGAAATATATATACTGTATATATACACATATATATATTTCTATTAGTTGGTATTGGAAATTGAGCAGGATGAACCGGAACAGTAGGATGCATTTTAATGATATGGTGCAAGAGCTGGAGTTGGCTTCGGAGGAGTGGTTGTGCCGTCGGATGTTTTTCGTACAGCCAAGTGTCCATACTATTTGTATGTGTCTAAAATAGGAGTATGCATGCAAGGCGAGTATTTCGGTGAAATTTTGACGTTTTGGACGCTTTTGTGATAGCCCGTGTTAAAGGAGAAGGGCGTGCATTATGCTGCATCACTTTTAGGGGTTACGGCCGGCCATGCTGCTTGAGCTGTTTACCATTAATGAAAGTGCATTTCATATTCGATGAAGTCACCAGGGCCGCTGATTACCTGCACTTTGGTACACGGGACGTGAGTTTTTTGGGGCGTGAAGATAACGTTTGTTCTTGTATAAATTGAAAGAGAAGAGGAGTGTGACATGATCTCCAACTCGTCCTTCACGTGATTGACGTATCAAGTAGAGAAAGTCGACCCATTAACTTTTTGTCATGTACGGTAGAGGAGACTGGAGTACTGGAGCCTCGCCGTGCCGTTCGGCAACCAACTTGGTATACGATAGGGCTAGTCGGTTTTTGCCCTGAGCGGTATTATGATAGTTGGTTGGGACGCTGGAACGAGCTGGTGTCTATTGCAAAATGCATTCTTCTCTCTGTCTTTCCTCATTCCGTCCATTCACCCGCTTCGGACCGTTCAAGGTTATGAAATCAATAGTTCATTTATGTCCCCTCAGAAAATAATAATAACAGTCAATTTACCGTTGAATGCAACTATACATGTACGACCACACTTTCATTTCATGATCATTATATAGGAAACACGTCATCCTTTGTACGGTGTGGAAAAACTGGAAATGGAGGGGTAATCCTGGTACTTCTTGCGCAGTCACAACAACACGAGAGAAAGACACCCTTGTGTAGGTGTACATACTTAAGGACACGGAAACCACATTTACCAAGCTTTACAAAGCGCATATATACAAACCAGAGCCACGGAAAAGTAGAGCAGTTGGACTGAAAAATATCATGAGAAAATTTCAGCGAAATGAAGTGAATTGAAAAGATTCTCGCAGTCTACTACTCGCATCATCAGACCCTTCTTTGTCCAAATCGAATCTGCCATAAAGAGTCATGCAATTCCTTTTGATTGCCTTCCAGAAAAAGTACTAACGGGATTTTAGCCAAAGCTTTTCTATTACCTTCCAGCTGTATCCATGTGCCTCGTGGCCTCGTGTGCATCACAAGCTCCGCCCCCTCACCACAGACGATCTCATGCTGTGCCATCGCCGCAAAGTGACATTAGCGACCCTTGAAATCAACGGCGCCCATGGAGAAGTGGGATGTTTCCAAATATACCAAAGTTGGTGAAACCAGTTTGCCAACTGTCCGCCATTCTATATTCAAGCTCACCATTCTTGGAACTGGACCAAAAAGTTTAGCTAAGCTTAGCACTGTGACATTCAAACGGGAATTATTTAATAATACCTACAAGAAGAAAAGATGAGACAGTCACTAATTGCCTTCTAATTACAGTAGACTTTCTCGTGGGTTGGCAAGGCATCCCACGGGCTCGTGTATGACAAAAAGGCTCTGTCAAATTTAGGTTCTTTGGTAAATAGCAAAGAACAAGATGACAGAAGAAAGGGAGACGCTTTCATCGATGCATATAAAAACCGATCGGAGTATAAAGAGGACGACTGAGCAAGTTTCTCCATTGGTTTTTGTCGCAGTCTTTTCATTGTCGAGCTTAATTTGCATACATCAGAGACGAAACTATATTGAAGTTGGCAACATCTGCTAAATGAAGTCAAGAGCGGGAAAGTGGTTTTTTAGATACTTGGCCGTGTCAACCAGCTGCGGTTTCTTGTTTATTTCACTCTTGTTGGTATTTTGGAGGCCGGGTTCTGGAAACTTGTTTGTCTATTTTGCATATATACATGACAAAAACCGTATGACTTATACAACTGCCTCAAAGATTACCTTTGTTTACTTACATTTGTTAAATTCAAGGCAAGAAATAAAGTTTGCGTTGTATATTAGAACATGGAACTGCTCCTCCGTCACATGTTTAGCAGGCCGAAAGGACGACGTTTTAGCCACTCTGACGACTTTGGAAAATTAATTTAGCGTTCATTTTATTTTGTACAGTTTCAGTGCATATGGACAGGCATACGTACATGATGGAGACTTGAATTCTTCCGTCTAATAAAGGCACTTGCGTAACCTTTTGAGCATGAAATTTTAATAACTCAACTCGTCCACACAGTTTGCAAAACTTTGAATAGCAATTTCTATTTTATTGCGCATTGAAACAAGTTGGTAAACTTTCAAATCCAGAAACTGGCAAAATTCAGATGTAGAAACTGTTGGCCGGATGGAATAAGTGTTTCAGAGAAGAGAATAGCCAGCCAGCAAATGTTAGCGACAATAGTGAATTACAAAATATCAGCCACCAAACATTTCCGTCGCCGGATAAACAATTGGCAATTTACTTGTGAAATTCGGCTAGATTTACGAGGCCATTTTGTTGGACTGGGGACAGGGATAGAGCTCGTGTTTTCCATCCGTCATTGAGCGGTAAGAAACACGTTTTTGGTGTGATTCAACGGTAGAATGCGCACACGTTCTTTTTCAAACTTGAATTGCTCGTGGCTTCCGGTGCAAATAGATAACT
The DNA here is from genome assembly GCA_034698345.1 of Sphaeridia pumilis. NCBI lineage: Eukaryota > Metazoa > Arthropoda > Collembola > Symphypleona > Sminthurididae > Sphaeridia > Sphaeridia pumilis. The sequence goes on from JAQGBJ010000066.1 coordinate 11,544, forward strand.
TCGGTTCCCGGCAGCATCATTATCTGAAACGAGAAATTTTCTCACCAGCCTCAAGAATCCAAACGAACAGAACATATCCCCCCACACGTGCTCCAACAAGATCGGCGACTACGTGTAATGTATGACGAGTGGGTTCTTGAAAACAGTACAATAGTCGCCATACGGTTTTCTGATGGGTTAGGGCAAACTGTGAGAGTTTATAAAATATCATATGGTGGGACTGGATTAGCCAGAATCGAGGATTTGGACGGTTGATAGCAAATAGTCGGTATGGGATGGAAAGTGGTGGTAGTTATTTGCCGGTTGTAAAGGACGAGTTACGGCCTTTTTCATGGACGTCGGAAGGATGAGATGTTTTTGCTAGATAATCTACTACAGTCCTTTGATATACTCTGTTTTCCGTTCCTCCCAAGCCAGGAGAATTTCTTTCGAATGATTCTAAACCTTTTGCGGTTAGATTCAAGCATGATTTTTTTAACCTGCTAAACAATACGGGTTGTAGCGGAAGCAAGGACGGTTCTGTTAATTTAGAATATTGTCCTATCGGCATCTCCTTTTGTCCTCCCCAATAGAACGAGGGGTGGAGAAAAGTGGAGAATGAACGGAACATATATATTTCTGGCAATTCACAAGAAGGAGGAATCAAAAAGCGTGCATAACGTGAAATAAACCACGGCGCCACCACTAAAGAAGTAAAAGGATACGTACGTATCAGGACGGTAAAGAAAAAGTTAAACCGCCGTGGAGAAAGCTGTAACTTTTTCTTTTGTCGCACCTTTGGTTCAACATGCTTATTTTTACGGGGACCAGCAGAAATAGCTCAGGGAGTAGGCAAATAGGCATAGTAGTATTTTGTTTCAAAAAGGGTTCTTTTGCTCACCCTTCATACCTTTGTAAAAGTTTTAAAAAACGAAGCTTCAAGGGCGAGAAGCGGTAAGAAGGTGCTAAAAGCCCAGTTGGTCCGCTGGCGTTCTCCTTGTTGTTTTTGTCGGCAATTCTTTGGCAAGAAGTGGTCCTTCTTAAGCCGGTGGGACATTCGTTTCTTGTAGAGATGTCAGAAGTGGCTCTTAAGTTCCCCGTCTGTTTCTTGAGGATAAACAAACGGGAGGATTTTTGTCCGTTGAACTTGGCCGTCTTAAGACGATTTGTTTGCAATGGTCAGTCTCATATGGGTATAACAATTAAACACACTTGCAGCGTTTAAGTGTCTGAGCCTGAGCGTCATCTCAAAATGAGGCTGGAAGACAGGCAAAGTCAACAGAGAAAGCAGGCATAAGACTATGTTCGCAACAGTTGCTAGGTTGGGGTGCTCAGGGAAATGCAGCTGCTGCGAGTGCACACAGGAAGAGAGTCGTTGTTGGATCGAGTGAAGAAGCTTTCCTTATATGAACGGGCGGTTTGGAGGTCTCGGTCAAACCATGGTGAACCATTGGTAAAGTCGGATCGGAGCAGCGGGTTTCGGAAACTTTCTCTCTGCTTTCACTCTCGTACCACAGTTATAGTTATAACAACGTCGGGTTCAGTTTTGATTGGAGCGAGTCGCTAATTTAAAAACAAACAAAGCGGCAACTTTGTGACCTTCTTAAACTGGCTGACAAACAAAGTCGTTCATAACTCATAACTTTGCAACTTTGGTGTGACACGCGGACACTTTCAAGCCCATTCGGGAGAGGCGTGAAACGTAAAATTTTTCATTATCACTCTCACGTGTCAAGGTAAGAAAAGTTTTAAATTCAGTAAGCTCAAATGGTGGCAATTTTTATTGCTTTTCCGGAAGGGAGCAATGAAATCAGAGTAGTAAACACAAATGGAGGAACTTGCTGTGTGGAATTTTGTCGCAGAATCCCCGGGGGTAATTCTTGCGCACTTGAGCTTATACATGAAATTCCCAATGGACGAAAGGTATATTGATCAAGGAAGGTCGAAGCCGACGACATTAGTAGCATCCATCAAGTAATCAACATAAGGCATTGGAAAAAAAGAAAAACTCAAGAGAAGCTAACAACAACGCGCGTATTAGAAGCCGTCTTGTTTTTTGTTTTCATCGATGCGGATCTATCCCATTTATTTTCTTTTTCCACCCCATCTCCAGCGTTCAAAGGAAAAGCCGTGAAAAAACTAAATGCAGACAACATGTCCTCTGCATTCTTAAAATCTCCACACAATACCCTGAAAGCGACACTATATCTCTCTCGTAGTGCATTTGGAAAGGCATTTGGAAATAGAAGAGAAGTTGAAACGAAACCACAACCGCAGAGGTTTCCTCGTAATAACAAATATCCAATCTAAGAATCTCACCCACCACGCATTTATGCTCCTTGCTGCCAATTTTCTACGCTGGCGGTAGAGCATATAAAACATGACTTCAACTATAAGTTTTCATAGCTGATGAGGGCTACTAGTCTACCTGAAGTTAATGGTTCACAAAAATAAAACATCGAACTCCGCTTCCGGTTCCGGTTACAGTTGCTACGTGAAGAAAGTATATAATTCACTCAACAGTCTGAAAAAAAGGTTTATTTCCATGTTAAGAAAATTACACCAGGAATTCTATTTGAAACTTGAAGGTATTTTCAATAGTCCGTGCTAGCAGGTAATTCATATTGGGGTAAGAGGGGAAGGATCAGGTGTGAAGAAAGTAATGGCTAATTCTTATGATTTATCCAGTCTGCTATGTCGAATATATTCTGCACGCGCTTAACTTAAATCCCTAGAATTGCAATAGCTTTTGAGCACAAGTAACACGTTTTTTTACGCTGAGGCATTATGCAGGCTATTTCTACGCGGAATCCTTCTTGTTTCCGCTATGATAAATTATCCGTTTTCATACAGCCGGATAAAGTATGACGACTGGTTTACGCAACGAGCCACCTCCACACTCGAAAGAGGCAAGAGTTGGATTCAATCTTGCGGAACCTCGCCACGTGGCGATATCGGAGAAAGCTTGTTGAAAAAGACACTGTGAAATTCTCATGTTTGATACGGCCGCCAAGTCGTAAATCGCCAAGATATGTTTGCAGAAAGCAAAAATGTTCTAGTTTCCCCTGTCGGAAATATATATGTAAGTATAGTCTTGAAGGAGCTCAAGAAGTTGTGAGTTGAAAAAATACCAAGGTTTTAGTGCGATTGCGGTTTAAGGAGGTCTCTGGCGTATTCGCACACAAGTTTAGCAACTGAAAGTGTTTGTTTGCAAGGTTGGATGAATAGTCCTTTTGATTCCTGTTGCACTAATAGTACTGCAATTTTCAATTACTTTTGCTTCACCATATTTGTTTCACTTCTGAGAATTGTCTTTGTATCTTGTTTGGTTGCCGAGTGAACGCGTAAAACAGTTTGTTTTTCTGTCATCCAGACACCCACTCGCTGTTGAAAATATTTTGCTTTATTTACTGGGTCCGTGTGGAGAAGCTAAGCGAAAATATTTCTGTTCAGTTCTGCAATGGGGCACCAAGAACGAAGCCACTTATGTGCCCATTCGACGTAACTTGATTGCATACAAGTGGCAGTAGCGTATGACCGTTGTGAATGCGAATGTATGCAATTTTCTCCGGTACCATTAAATTAACAATTTTAGATTCCGCATGGTACGTATGACACAATTCATGCCCATGTTTGAACGTGCTCGTGGTTAGAAATTGATGGTTGAACGACGGTATGTCGCTGGGCAAGAAGGTAAATTGAGGTCAGTCATTACATCGTCAAGTGTCGCCTTGGCTGTGTCAGCCCAAATCGGGTACAATATGCCGTTCTTGCTGAACTTGGTTCAAGAGTTTTTCATCAGTAGAACTATAGTGAACTAGTGAGCCACTTGTCTTACAAGACGTTTATTTGTGCATTTCTTCAAGGAGTTCCAGCAGCATAATGCTTCATGGGGCTGCTAGCGGTGAGAAGGGTTGTATAGTATTTCTGTCATAAACTCGTAATGGGCGGTGTATTCTGTTGCTCGAATCCTAACTATACTTTCGATAACACGCTCTAGCTAGCGACCATAGACACGGGAACAAAAGCTGTTGCCATTATTTCTTCGGTACTTGGTTACTGACAAGTAAAGTGCATCGGTGAAAATTTTGCATTGAGTGAAGTCGCTTCCGCTGACGACACGACGGCATTAGAATCAATTATATTCCATGCATGTTCTAATGACGTTGCTGATAATTGAAGGTGGCAGACAAATTGCAAAGCGGAAAGTGGTATGTTTTCCACCAGCACCAAAGACGTCAGATATAGCCATTCCACAATAACAACATGTATTTTGTCCCTTTTATCTACCACTGGCAAGGTTATGTTATTTTCCTCAATAGCTTTTCCAACATGACACATAATCGTGATAATCATCTTCCGACCTTATGAGAAATTGTTCCTAATATTTGTTGTCCTGTACTATGACGCAAGCAATTTTTTGGCAAGTCACCAGCTCTTGTATTATATCGAACATTTCATCCAGAAAAGGTTGCAAACTATTATTACAGTGTTATACACGAAACGGAAATGCAGAAACTAGAAGAATAACATTGCCGGAAATGAACCCGATTCCGGTCTGTAATACTTTCAGTAAACAAATATGCATTATGCAGTGGTTTCGTAATTGGTTAGGGATGGATCGGTGCGAATAATGGTGCCGCCATCATCACAACTCGCCATGAGGTACACGTTCCGTTTACGGTTCGTAGCCAACAAGTGATAAATCAAACAAATATTGTTTTATTGCCCCAGGTCGCAAATAAAACTCGAGTGGATTATAGCACATTTATCTTGTTAATCTGACTTGAAGTTGTGGATATTTGCACGTGAAAGAGGAGAAGCGCGAGGAGCCAAAGCCAAAGTGCTCAAGGAATTCACTAAGTGTTTGCTTTCAGCGTTCAAACGCTGCAAGTTCAAATATTTTGGTTATTTTGTGAATGGGCTTTTACTTGTCTGATCTGAATAGTCTACTATCCATTTTCGCTCAAATTTCCAGCTCAAACGACAGTTAAATATATGTTTTTCTACACTGTGCTACAGGTAGCCGAATAGTCGGATAATCCCGGGCCGTGTTTTAGTCATTTCAATGGAGCTTATCTGTAAAGGCCTACCAGTTGCTCTTGACAATCATACAAAGAAAGCTTTTCTGAGACTTCAAGCGCAGCAGCAAATATATTAATTGTGTCACCCTTACATGATGATTTCGTTCGCCTATGAAATGAGCACAGCTCGTTACCGTTTAGGAACAGAACATATATAGAGAATTACAAAAGTTCAACCCTCGCTTGAGCAAGACTGTTTCTTGATTGTCTTGGGGAAACGGCGATAGCTCTTTGGTTGATCGAAATAATCTTAGTCTGTACGGTTTTATAAGCCTGAAATTAGAACTAGATCTTAAAACAGGAGATGGAGAACGCGGGACTCATCAGGATTCTTGTAATATCTGGTTGCATTATAGAGAATATAGATGGATGGTAAGACGATGCCCGATGTGAGTTAGTTCGAAGGTGGGTAAAAGCATCTCTTTTTTACATTCTGGCAGTCGCCGAACTGCATAAATCCAGCATGATCGAGGCTCCATGACGATGACGGTAGGCACATCGTAACTTGTTGAAGAAACCTCGTTCTTTCTTGTCTGCATCCGTCATAGGATACAAATGTCAGGTTCATTTAAAGGCGTATTTCAACCAGAATAAGAGTAGTAATAATAGCAGGGAATAAAACGAAGTAGCAGCGTTTACTTCTGGAGAAAACTTGCTTCGTTCCGCACGGCTACGTACTGATGATTTATGCTTCCCGCTCCTTCCGCTAGTCTCTATTTCGTCTGGTTGCAGTCCTTCTTACTATTTTGTGACAACTTTATTTAGCAACGTTCTTGCCAACATTGTTGCTCACATACACTTTTTACTTACTCTTTTGAGCACGGGCGTAGCTGAGCTGAACGTCTATATTTGCACCGCTTTTGACGCCCAAACCAATACAAATTAAACTTTGGTGTAGAAATTCTCAGTTGGTTACACATTTTTGTCAACTTTGTCGGTAAACTGGTTAAAAGTTTGTTACTGTCTAGTTTTGTAAGGCTTCAGGGCTGTACTGATATCATTTCGAAGTACAATTCAATTGTAAATGCATAACCCTGCGCAAATGGCTACAAAAAGTAAAATTTCTTTCACGTCTGCACCAAGGGAGAAAAGAATTGACGAACTATTTCATTTTGAATTCAAGTTGTGTGCATACGTACAAAGTTTTAATGGTCCAACCAAGGTCGTATTGGCCTGGTCAGGACAGAAAAAACGGATTTTGAGAACGACATGGACATGGCCATTCAGGCATGTATAACATATATTTGTCGTGAACAAGGATGATAAAGAACTTTTGGCGGAGATTTTAGCTGATGCAAGAAACCCGACATGTCCATTCGAAACCGCCTCATAAGAAGTCCGTCATTACTTTTTATATATGTTACGTTTGGCGCTATTAAGACCTTTGTAACCTTTGTGGACATATTGACATATACACCGTACATGTGATCTTTTTAGATCTGTCTACTTTTTACAAATCCGTAGAAAGTCTACGGAACATCAACATATCGACTCGTCAACTCTTTCATGTCATCAACACGTTTGAAGAAGAATTGCACAACGTGACATGTCAGGCTCCAGAATGTTACCAGTGCTGTTTGTGCAGGAAACGAGGACAAGACAACAACAAATTTCGTGTGAAGTCAGCTGATTGGGGCCACACCATGCTGTTTCCGCAGCACAGCTGCCGAACGGAAGACAGTGACGTAGACAAGTGAAAGTGGTTGGTATCAAAAATTAACAAGTTGTAACATTTCTCGCTATTTCTGACATGACAAGTCAGTCGAACTTGTCACCTTTTCCACCAACCACGGCTATGACAATGACAAGAGCACTTAATCTAGAAAATAGCGGCAGCTTGTACATAATGGTTCTCGGATGCTTGTTAGACGGGAGAATTACATACAGACGCTCAAAACACACACCTTTGGTGGAGGAGGCACATGCATGTTGGTGAAGTAGGAAAGACTCCAGCAAACTGGTCCACAGGCATGTGCCCACAGCAGCAAGAATGTTCGTCATCTGTTTCGGTCAAAATTGCTTTGTTGTGTTGTGTACATATGAAACACCGCAAATACCGACCCTGGGTAAAAAAAGTCATGATCATGAATATCGGGGCTTGGCATTTGGATGACGAGGGTATCATATCTAACAAGCCAGTGAACTTTGTGCTCATAGTCATAGGATCTGTTCCCCACACATGTTTTATTTTTAATAACCAAATTGGATTCCATTCAGAAGCCCTCGATGTCAATTATAAAGTCTTTTTGTATGCAAGACCCATTCCAGGCTTAATAACAAAAGAAGTACAAATTCCAGACTCATATACAGACTAATGAAAAACATGGCAGAAATTGTTTTTCAGGACATTTCAAGATGGGTAATGGCTAGATACATTATATTTGTTCATACAAATGCCCGCAGTCTCATGACGTTTATGATCTGTAGGTATGTATCCTACATAATAAAACGCGGTGGGGTTGTTGCGTTATTGAATTTTTCATCGGTTGTGGCGTCATAAGAGATCAAGTCGAGAATTTTTTAGAGCGAATTCCGTGGAAAATCTAGTCTGTCCTCAATTTGACTGGGAGACGTCAGCAATAAGTACAATCAGATGAATGTTTGTATTAGCAATATCACAACTGAAACATCACCTGAGAACCTTTCTCGAATTCAGTTGCCAAGAGACCATGATCTCGTTTTACTCAAGCTAGCTCACAAGCGGTGCATAGCGTTCACAAGAATATTCGCATATGAAGAAAGCTGCTGCTAAAAAACCGAGGGAAGGTGCGTATAATTCTATGGCTAAAAAACACGATCATTCTAATCAAATTTTAACATGTCGCTTTCTCACGCACGGACAGGACAGAATCCCTGGCTACTTCTCGGGACTCGGGACAGCAAAATTTTGCGTCAAGGGGGATTACTTCTTGAAAGTATCGTTCAGCTTTCCCGATCCGATTTCCAAAGTGAACAAAGTATGTAACTTTTGAAAACTCGATGGGCAAACCTGATTGAAGACTGCGTTTGATATCAAAGAACCTGTACCGCACTTATACTTACCTTTCTCAACGTACTGTGGAAGGAACTTTGTCAAAAGACTAAAAGAAACGCACATTTTAAGCTGGAAAAGTTGGACCAAAACTTTTGATCTTTAAGCTTGGAGTGCGGTACATAAATATCCTGCGTGTACAGCAAGGTCCATAGGCATCTCCTTAACATAACATATAGCGTCGTGAAACATGAAAAACGGCGTTTACGACACGACCGAGGAGTATGTATAAAATGCATTCAAGCCCCAGTTTCGTTCCATGGCCGGCCTGTTTGGTACGATATGCTTTCGTCGAAAAAGGTTTACTACCAAAACAAGCGGGAGCTTTTTTTGAATTCATAAAAATGTCTGAATGACCACTTCTCCAATACTTTGCGGTTAAGAAAACAAGCTCCTTATGCAGAGAAAACAAGACGGCGGATCAGTTGATGCAAAGTAGTGTTTGGAGAACAACAACTTTCTGACGCTTCTGTCCATGTTTTAAAAGTGGCGAAGATTGATGAAGTCAGACTCAGGTTATGAAAACAAGTTCGGTTTCATGGTGTAATGCTGATAATGTTCTGAGAAACCTTGAATTTTTTTCAAAATTCTTGGAAGCGATAAACCTTCGCAAAAATGTTGACAGAAGGTAATCCCGGCCCAGACTTCAAATTGACTTTGCAGCATTATCAGTACAGAGTGGCTCACATCATTAATCAATATGATAAAAACACGGCTTACATCAGAAGCGCTCACATCCTTTCTGAATCAATTCATTCATCCGTAATCCTGTTTACAAACAACTTTTTTCGGACCTTTCATTCACTATACAGACATATGCACAATCCCGCCCATCAGAAACACAACTTATTTCTACGACATCTTGCTTTTTCGGTTGTTGGCTACTTCAAGAAAGCTGACAGTTGGGGGTAACTGGTGATGTGTACACAGTATTTTCCCAATTTTTTACAGTTTGCGAAAGTGCATCTGACTTCAAGAAATATCTTTCAGTAAAGCTCTTCTCAACTGTCTACATCACGTTTATCCATTCAGCACGAAAACTCATGACTATTCACTTTGGATCATCTTATCCCGCCACTTTCACCATAAACACGTGTATCTATTTTGCATACGGCTAGTGCATACAAAACAGACTTCAAGAAATGCTTTCTCCTTGGAAACATGTAATTCTCGAATTTCTGCCTAAGAATTCCCTTAAGTGATGAATAGCTTTTTTCAGGGACTCGGCCGACAAGTCAGAAACTCAGTGCATCAATGGTGTTGTCTCTAGCCAAAGCTGTTTTTGGATCAGTTTTTTTGTAAAGAAACTCGCCAAGCATAAATTACAAGAATTTACTGCTTACTGAACCAATAAGAACCAAAACATGTTCGGTAATCTCTTGTGCTTGTGTGCTGGCAGCCAAGCTTTTCAGTTCTTGCACTAAATAACTCGCTGTTGTTCGGGAACCATGCAATAGCAACCGCTTCACCATAGGCGTTTTTATATTTTAATCTTTATGACCATGAACCTGTCAGCATGACAACAGGAACAAATAACCTTGGCTTTATAAAGCCCGTATTTTGGCATTGTGTCATGCAGTGTGAGCTTGCTGGCACTTTATTTTTCCGTGTGGCTAGCCGCAAGGAACTTGGTTGAGTTGTTGTCCTAGGTCGCTGTCGTCTTTTTTTATTGTGGTTCAGCCCGCACAATTTTCCCATCATCATTAGTCATAGAGAGCTGAAAAAGTTGCTAATTTCTTTCGCTTTTCATCGCTTGCGTTCCATCAACACATGGGCCAGTACGATACAGAAGTTCCGGAAAGCTGTGTAATTTGCGGAACCTTAACATGGCTTACAGCGAGAATGATCGCTACTGCCGGAACTACAACAAAAGTCTCTCCATATCTTCTTCCTTTCATCAGCTTTCTCTTATCCAGTTAGCGTAATAACACTTCTCATTGACTCTCTTTCTTTTTGTATTCTCATGACGCAACTGCCGGCTTTTAAACCCATTTCGGAAAAATCCGCCGCGACTTACTTACCCTTTTGTATCTTTTGACAAAACATCAACTTTCTCACGCTATCATCAAAAGCAAAGGGTCTTGTATTTCGTATTCTAATGTTTGCAATTTTGCAGCCTATAAAAGATGAAAGTAAATGGAAAGTATTCCAGTGTGTTTGTACATTTACCCCTAGAGCGTTGAACGATTATAGGCTTTTGAAAAGAAAGAAACCCGGTGCGCGTTTCCGAAACTCGGTTATCACAATTAAATCTCGGCTTCTTTGTCGACTGTATTATGCGTCTTATCAAGCCGAAAAAATCCGCACTTGTTTCCGTCACCCGTCAAGCGTTTATACCCCATGCAGAAAAAAATTGTTGGCTTCCATCTTAAGTAATTGAAATCTAATAGTAGCTGCGGGATGTTCCGGGATTTTGACTCGAAGAAAATTTAGGAGTGAGTTTTTTAGTGGCTGGATCTTTGATGCAAAAAGGAGGCTAATGTCGTAAATTAACTGCAGAGAGACGAGAAGAAAAGCAACAACAAGATGCGCTGAGCGTGGGTATTTTGCACAGTCCTGGCATGCTTCATGAAAACAGACTGGGTCAGTTTGCAAATACGATAATATTTTTGTGTTATAAAAATTTTACGATGTAAGTTTTTCGCGGTGTATACAGTGCTCCTTGTTTCGGAATATGGAGAAAACTCGGAACAAAGAGCAATCCATTACAAGACGTTTCTGCGCTGAAGCATATAAAACGCTTATGTATTGCATTACTGCTATTAGTTTTATGACACTACAGACGACGAAGACTACAACAATATCTTCTCATGTTGCCGAAACAAGTAGGGATGCTGTTAGCGCTGATGATATGGTTGAATGTTTGGCAGAAGAAGAACGACGGTAAATTTTTTAGTACGTCTTTTCCGTAATGATAATTACGTCGTCGAGCGAAAACAGACGGTCAGATGGTCTTTCTGAAACAGCTATCAGCTGTTCACAAGCGAAGTGCAGGAGGAGCCGGTTTCAACTTTATGCAAGGACATTTGTATAATGTGGTGCCAAATGCCAAAGCTGGAAACCCATATAATCTGCCAGAACAACTTTCCTTCCAATAATAAAAAGCAATGTCACGGAAAATCTGTTGTAAATGTTGTATACATCCCGCAACATTTCATACCACAGTCAGTGAAAACTTGAAAAGCGATTTAGCAAATGGTGTGACGCTAACAGGGATCAAATCATTTCTGGTTTTGGAGTTCTGGCTGCTTAGATCTGAACGTAATTTTAAAAATGTTATAGCGGTTTAAAATATTGTGGACGACGTGGTAATATCCTAACTCGCAAACCTGGTGGTGGCTTTCTCGGAACTCTGCATAGATTCACTTAGAAAGGACAGTCTCCCGGACAATCGTAAGAAAAATTATACTTGTTTTTTATTCGGGTTTTTGCATCGGAAAATAAAAAAAGTCACGAAGATCTCAATGCCGGGCGTTATACTACTGGAACATAAACAATATCAGTGGAGTTAATAGATGCCGGATTGAATAAAAGGTACCGTCCACCAGATCTTTCGTAGCGAGGCAGCGGAACTTGGATACTTGGATCAAGCTCTTTACGGCTTTACCTCAACCACTTCGGTGCCGTGTAACGAGTCCTTTTTTAAAACACAAGGATACTGCTTGTGCTCCAATGTTCGAAATCCAATTAAGCCAATTTGAACTGAAGCAGATTGTTCCTTCCAAACTTCTGAGAGTAGCACAAGGTTGTATTCGAAATTTTGAAGTTTCTTATCACGTTGAACAAGCGTTATAGGTAATGAAAATAAAATTTAAGTAAAGATTCACAACAAATTGAAGGCAATTAGAGGGTAAAACGGCGTCATGTCCGAAATATCACCGTTTTACCTTCCAATCGCCTCCAAGTTATATTGAATCTTTCCTTGAATTTTCTTCTCATAAACTATAATCACAACTCCGACAACCAAACTCTTCGAGTGTTTTTCTCTTAAAACGTTGTAGGGAAATGGATGCATATTGTAATGTCGTGCAACAGACACAGTACACTTTCACACGTAAATTGTACGCAGTGTGACGTAAACGTAAAGGGTACAGGCCAGAACAAATACAGATTCGATTGAACTATAGATGAATCCCGGTTCGCGGCTCACGTTCTAGCGGATTAATCAATTTACACGTACGAAGCTACAGGAAAATGTCGGTCGGGAAGTACCTTGCAGTCACCTGTCCAGAAGGCATTAGACATACGTCTAATGCCAATTTGTCTTGGTACGTACATATCCGGAGAACTTCACAAGCCTTTTGACAGACATACAGAAGACAAAGGCGAGAGAACGAACAGAAAGTCTGCACACAGCGGAAGCGGGTAAACGAACCAACGTAAATTTCGTCAATCAATATCCGGGTGCATAACTCAATGATTAGACCCGAAAAGTTCATACCGTCGGAAGAATATTACAAAACTTGCAAAATTAACAAAGTTTTTTTGCCAAACTTGCAAAATTTCTTGCATCAAACAGGTGGATTAATCGGATGTCTGCCTGCAAGTCAGGGTGCTCGTGCTGCAAGTTCTGATTCCGTGTTGAAAACTTGCAGCGTTAGCTACAGATGACGGTGGAGGCGATCTAAGAGTCAGGCCGAACTGTTGACGTCTGATGTAAGCGTGAGCGTGAGAAATTCTTGCTTTTTCTTTCATCTGTCTGCTAAGCATTTTTGCTGTTGACGGATTAATCGAGTACATGCACAAACCCTATAATGAAAATGAACGCGCCCGCACATACATACACAAACGCCAAGACATTAGAAGAAAACTTTTAATTACTTCTGTAATGTGTTTCAATTAATGTTGTGTGCATTTCTTACTTGCATAAATTAAGTCATAAGTAGCTGTCGTCACTAGAAGCTGATTGCAGGCGGCTAGCGGAGGTACATGTGTGAGTGTGTTCATTTCATGTCAGTTTACATCATGTACGTCCGTCTACAAACAAAAGGCAGCATAACTAGCATTTGTCCCAAGGAACTGTGTTTTCATCTCGCTAACCTTGAGTCGAAGAGGAAATCCGAATAAACTGGCTCTAGAGGTATTGCCAAGAAAGAGTGAGAAAAACATTTGACACCGTTCTCATATGTCCATGCAATTAACATGAACATCCGCTTCAATAAAGCAGTTCCATTCAAGAAAACTATGTTTTTGGTGCAGTACATTTGCTGATTCGCCAAGCGACGGTCGGCATTGATTATCACCAGGATCGTGTCAGCCAGTAATCGACAGTGTCATCGTCATTGCAGTGTCATTGGTGAGCTTGTTAGGACCACGTTCATCTGGTACATTTGATGCAGTTGCAAATACAAGATAAAACCATGCTCCAATTTTCCTAAATGGAAATTATCCATCTAATCTGCCCATCAAACTGAGAAACAGATCTGCTGGTGTGCAATACCATGTTTCCGCTTGAGTGTTTTGGACTAATTAAGTGGTCGGCGCAAACTGTGTGCATTGCGTAATTGTCTATTAGTGCATTATTGACCACTCAACCAAACAATTAATTACGTTTTGTGTTGCACGACTTGATGTCTGTCAATACAGTTGACAAGGACAAAGCTGTCGTTATCCACCAGCTTTCCTCGTTCCGGCAGATGGATTTCTTCAACTAACCACGTTCTGTATTGCAATTTCTCTTACAGCAGTAACCACGGAACCAGTACAATAGTAGTCCGTTGTATAAATTACAAGAAAAGCACCTTAAACTACAAGGTGAGAAGAATGAAGACACAATCCCCGGTTTAATTGCTGTCTCTTTTACATTTTGCGGGACTTTGTGTTCCCGAAATAACTTCTTGTGCATGTAAGATATGGCAATAGCCACGGAGACCTGTGCGTTTGACTTCATTGACAGGCTTCAGGTATACCATTGTCCAGTTAATCGTAAAAGGAAAGCTTTTTCCAATTTCTAGGAGAACAGATGCATTCGACAGTTTTTCTTCTGCGTTTCGTAAACCGACATCGAAAGCGTAAACAGAAGCGCTTGTGCTGAAGCCATTATAACTGCTATGGTTTCGGAGATTGAAATATTTCCTCACCTATAAAATTAATTGTCTAGTCTCCTTCTCCTCAGCCTGCCAGAAATGCAGTATTGATAGATTTTTAGTGCAACTGGATTGCAGCACCTCGCTACGGCTACAAGTCTATTGCGTATCAGATGATTATTGAGCTCTAAAATTAGAAACGTAATTTCGGTGGCTTTTAGGTTAATAGGATAAATTTTACTTGCTGATAGTATGTACACAAGCTTATTAGCGGCAGCTGGAAACGGTGTTGACTGACGCGCATTCATACACGAGGAACGAAAAAAGTGGCGAAGCTTGTTTGAAGTTTACCGAGGCGTTACAAAGTTGCCGCTGACGATCGAAGAACTCCGCAAATTTTTACATTCTTCTGCTTCCCTAGCTCGTTCTAAATAAACACGAGAGTCTCTCATGTATTTTTTTTAGAGAGCAACAGCAGAAGTAAAACTTGGCACTATCGGAATAGTACGTTAGAACTGGATTCTTCAATAGTTGCATTGGTGGAAAAGTATATTTGCTATAGTTGCTTGCTATTCACTCGGTGTGTTTTCAAGCTGTATTTGCTCTGACAGAGAAAACAAGAGGTAGGATTTATGGAGGGAAGCTGACGTTTGCGACCTTGTCACATTAAGAAGCTTGACTCTCCAACCGACCGGTATTCTTGACACGTGCGATGCACAGGGCAAAGTTAAACTTGGTTGTCTATGCGTATTTTTTAGTAACAAAACGGTTTTTCTTACTGGAAAAATAACGCACAGTGGCAAGAACACCTTCTGTCTTCAAAGACTATGGCTTTTCCAAGTCTTGAAAGCCCTCAGCCAGCTGTAGCTCAGTTTTGTAGAAAGCTGAGAGAAATGGACTATAGACTTTGAACAAACAGAGACAGGACTGGAGATGTTTTACATCTACGTACAGTACCCTCTTTTTTACACTTGGATAATTCCAAGTATTTGATAAAGCTTAATTGACACACATACATCTTTATCTGTATACTGGTCATTGGTTTATCTGAAGAAGGCTCCAAAGCTTTTGAAGTCGCGCAGGAATTCAGCAGAAATTTATCCCACATGCATGTGGGGAGAAATGTGAAAATCGGCGTTCAAACCCCGTTGAAATCCTGACAAACGCGATGGAATGCCAAAGCCTTGTTTCTGAGTTTCGTAAGTATTACATCATCAAATTTGACAAAAGAGTAACCGCTTGAATCGAATTACCAGGATAGTTAGAAAATTACCGCTAGATTAGATTGGCTTTATCAAATGAGACGAAAACAAAAATTGAATAAAATCAATTTTACCTACTGGGCATATACTTTGTGAGTTGTAGTCCCAGTCGCAACTTCTTGCAGGTGCTTACAGTCGCAGAATATATCAAATGCCCACATCAGAATTCACGGAGAACCGACCGGAGTTGCTCTTCGTACTTTCGAAAACGTTTATAGCTTGCACACGGATTGCTGGTCAGTTTGTGGTTCGGAGAAATTTTCGATTTGCAAGTTCACATTTGTCTTTATAGACTTCTGTTTGTGTCGTACAAAACGAAGGCCATTAAGAGAAGACACACGCTACAATTCCAGAACTTTATTGAGCTGAGAAAAGACATTACGTTACCCCTTTTCTCTGCGTGTGGCCTACTGGTGGATGAAAGCCCAATTTGTTACATGTGGTGTTCAACAGAAACATTTCTGCCGGGATTCTGCAAATCTGACGGCTAGATGTGGCCTTAGTACTTGTAGCTCATGCACCAAAAGGCATATGTAGCTTTGTTCCAATCACGGCTCGCAGGAAATTTGCTGTCTGTATGCAGTAGGTCAGTATAACAAGTATAGATGGATTTTGGTCAGTCTCCTGGGTATCGGGAACTTTTCGTAAGTATGATTGTTGTAGCCCTAATGCACGGCAAGCCTTGAGGGAATCGACAAAGTTTTACCATACTTGTTAATGCTTTTGCAAAAAATGCTGATTAACTCGTCATGGTGATGCAGGAAATGATAAAGCTGGACAGCGTCATCGAATCTCTTCAAAATGTTTATTTTTCACACCTGGTTTGCCATAGAAATTCCCATCCCCTGAACTGCAGAAGTGACAACCAGACTTACTTAGCAGCAGTAGTATTAGTATTAGCTTATAGCTCTAGAAAGTACCATCTCACGTGCCATGACTAAACACTTTTAAAGGCGGTTCAGGGACGTATCGCGGGTATTTAAACAATGTCAATATTGGCTCGATAGTTTGTATACATTAGCTATTTTCTGCTTCCGGGAACACTGGATGCTCATGTGCCTGGAGAAAAGTTGATAAACTAACAAACAGCAAATATCTTCTTATGCAGCTCAAAATTATTGGTTCTTAAATAGAGAAAACTATTGGATCCGCAACTTCATAATTTACAAAACATTTTCTTGTTCCGTTTTACCTCTTCATCTGGAAAGTTCCTCACACGTGGTGACCTCGAGGCTCAATGAAGCTCACCAGCACTAGCTCAGGGATCTGAGATTTCAATATGATGAGGGTAAACCTTCCTAGTCTTTGATGGCACATTTTCTTCAAAAGGTCTATTTCTCTAACAGTGGACCATAACACAATTGAGGTCGGTGTTCTTTCAAAGATTCTGAGTGAGTTGGAAAAACAGTTATGCGTGGGTTTCGACAACTACGAAAAAGTTCGGTACAGATAAATATAAGTTCGTAGAATAATATAAAAAGTCTTCCAGACCTACTCAGCTTGCTATAATAGCTCATCATTACCTCTAGCTAACTGTACTTCCTATGAATGCTGTCCTTGTGTTACAAAAATTTTGTACTCGACACCTCTTGTGTTGGGAACTTCAATTTCATTCAACATTTATAAAGCATGAATACATACCGATGAATTCACTGAAATCTCGTTTGAAGTCCTGATAGCTTTAAAATGTAACTTGCTTTTACGAGAAAAGAAATTTCGGGAATTATGCAACCTAACAAGATGGAGGTGCAAGTGTTGTATAATTTATGTGCGAAATTGTAATGAACGAGCCTCTTTCACGAGAGAAAAATTTAGGAAAGTTCGTAAATATACAAAGTTTTTAAGTCTTGTAAGCCTTCCAATGCAGCTCCGCCAAGTTTCTTCTTAAAACATAATGCAAGTGGGCACAACAAATACCGATATTTTTGCTCGTAATGATGAATTTCTTTCTTTTAAAACTTTTACTTGTAAACTTGGGAACAGCGCGAACGAAAGTAGTTTCAAGTCGCAATTTCGCTCAACGGGAAACCATGAACTTCAATTTGCTTGTCAACTTTCCAATACTTTGGAGAATTAGCCTTTATGTTGCAAGATTCTTGCTATGAGTCACAAGTTACAGCTTGTTACAGTGAATAGATGGAGGGCATTTCGTCTTTTAGATACTCACAGATAGCAAAAGTCTGATGCTGAGGTGAGGAAGAAGTAATGTAAAAGATTTTGGAAAAACTTTTTTGGCGAGCAAACATTTTTTAGCAAGTTCTCCAAGTGACTAGTGTTAGCCGTATGAAGAAAAAGCTAAACTGTATGGTAAGTAAGATCGTACGAGGGGGTGGAAGCCATCTGCGAGAACAATTTGGCCTGGTAAAATTGCGGGCAAATGGACAAAGTTTTGTAACAAAAAACTCTTACAAGGGTCACATGGAGGCTGTTGAGCGAATAAAATCATGAATCGGGTTGCAATCATGTTTCACTTGCAACTGTTCCTCTACGGCGTCGCCAAAGTATGACTTAAAGCCGTAGGAAGATAGAAACTTACCTCAAGTGAAAGTAAGCTTTAGCGCTTTAGTCCACTAAGCTTTTCTACAACACCTCAGTCTCATCCCCCAGATTGAATTTCCGAGACTGCAAAAATCCGTTTGGTATCCAGCTATCTTTGTCCAAAATCAAAGTTTTGTTCGCTGGAGACTACAACATAGAATCTCTGTTCGACTTTCCCAGGCGATTCCAGTGTGGGTTCACGGGTAGCTAGACAAAAGCTAATTTGTATGTGGAGACAGTCGGATTGTACAGCTCTTGAATTGATAACAGTAGAAGACCTCTCACAGCGCAGAAGACTTGAAACGAGTTATTTTGATCTCGCATCAGATTGGCTGGATGAAGTGAAAACATATGGAAACGTTTATCTTCGTACAACCAAAACGAAAGTACAGAAAATACTATTGTAAACCTTGATGGGATTCAACGACGACAAACCAACCAGACTAGGGAATGTAAAAAGTCCATATCGAAAGCTCTCTGTAATCTATTGAGCAGCCGGCAGAATGTGACGTAGATGTCCATTTCAGACAGTGTTATCTTGGCTAAATTCATTTATCATCTTTTAGCTCCACGTGTAAAATTTTCTCATTTACAAGAAGCATACTCAAAACTCTTGGTGATCTTATTTCGTCTCTTTTCAATTTGCCTAAAACTTTTGGTGGCTGTGGTGGTTGATAGGATTTCATTATCGTGCCGTTGAAATTTTACCGGAATAAGAACATAAAGCTTTCTTCTTCCGACAGACATCAACCGTTGATGTTTTCTTCCCAAGAAATTTTCGTGCCACTTGTCAAGTGAGTTCTTCAGGGTGCTGAAGTACGGAATCTTATCTTTGTTTTTAGAATATTGAAAACGCCTCGTGTGTTTACGGGCGGTAATTTTTCTTGTCAAATATTTTTTTAGAAATAACAGCAGAGCGGAAGAGATCTGGTTAGCGCTGACTATCTGAAACTTGAGACTTTTAACAACGCGCCTTTTTTCAAGGGTAGACGATGCAAACAATGCATTTTATCGCCTAGTCTTCGCAAAAAGTTTGTGTCTTGGCTGGAGTCCCACATTTCATTGTCTTGTTTCGAATCGATTGTGCAAGTTTTCTGTGTATTTCTTCGACTCTTTCACCCGTCGAATGTTACACTTATTGTCTGCCATCGTGTTTTCGAGACGGTGAAGCCAAAAAAGCAGCTCGTGCAAGTAAACTGGTATTGTCTTTCATCAGTATTCTGGACAAGCCTAACAACAACCCTGGTTCAGAGCAACAGCCCAAAATACAACTTGAAAAAAGAAGGGAATTTGAGAATTCCTTCTTCAGCTGATGATGTTTACTATACTGTTAAGATGATAACGCGACTGCAACTTTACCCCTTCTGCAAGCTATGATGTTAACTACTTTTCTTCCGCCGAAAAACAACCAGTCGACATCCAGCTGCAAGTTATCTCGGAGTAATTTGACCGCGGTAATATACACAGTATCTCTCCCGTGAGCTGCAACTTTCTCTTGCTCAAGTTGCGACTAGTAAACAATGTGATGACTTTTGCTTGTGACGGTAACTTTGTGCGCTTGCGGTACAGGGAAAAGATAGAAAAGCGAGATGCCCTTCAAAAACCTCACAAGGAAGGCAGGTAAATGTTATTATAGCTGCAGGAGTTGTACCAATTAGTGTTATTTTCCTTGAGGGAATTAATTGGGCGTCTAGATGCTTTGGGCTGTTCAAGTGTCAGTAGGATTCAACTTGGTTTTGTGGATACAGCGTATAACTGAAATAGCCTACAGTGGTGGTCATAACAGTTGCTGTTAATTACTAATCTACATACCGAATGACAGCGAAAAGAATCGTCCGATTAAATGAGGCTTTAGCCTGTAAGACGTTTCGGTCGTCTTTTATTGTCGCCCAGAAACTCAACATTTTGAATATAATATCAAGTGTTTCAAGTTTCCACAGTTTTAGTTCATGCAATTGAAAGGCAGGTGTGTGTTGTGATACCAATAAGAGTAGGTATCAAAGCAAGCAAACTTACTCCTAAAATCCCATCAAGGGTCTAACAGAATATCGGTACAGACTTATTTTCACTGAAGGGGATTCTGTATACGTGCGTGATCTGCGAAAACTACATTGCTTATCGTAAAACAAAAGGCTATTTCTAGAAGCTGACAAGCAGTGAAGCTCCAGCAAATTACTTTATGGGAAGAAGGAGAAGGAATCTTGATGGGTTTTCTTGGCGATGAAATATATTCGATGCGCAAATATCTGGAAGACCCAGCTTCGCATACTTGGCCGACCCGGTAGGTTCAGACAGGAGCCATTGGTACATAATTTATGGCTGCATTAGATTTGTGGCCAAAAATTTGAAGTTTCGCCCCTCTGCTATTGAAATGAATCCTTTGTTGTTACCTACATTCAGGGGAGCAAGGGAAAAACTATGTTGTATAGGAGTAAGCTAAGAATCGATTTCGTGCATACACAGTTATTGCATAGTTCTTTAAGTAAGATTCACTTCGTTGACGTGTGGGAGTGGATTGAATCTGGTTCATACATCTTTATCAAACTTGAAAGCTGAAATTGACCGAATCCCTATAATGGCCATCATTGTCAAAGTGCATTGAATAACACAACAAAGACCCGATTCCATTTATGGCCCACATTCCTACAAATTGAAATACCCTTTTAGGCAAACATATTTGTCCTCTAGAGTAGCAGGTGCCAGGAATGAATTCTGTTTACCCATTAACACTTTCGATTTTTTACGCCCAATGCTTTCCCCGTCATTCTGGTTGAGCTTTCTTCAAAATACCTTTGCGTTTGGTAGCTACATGACCTTGAAATAATATCAAGTGCGTTTCGTCATAAATTGGCATCGAGTGGTATCACCATCTGGTTCATTTATTCAGCCAGCGTCGTCGTTATTCATACAGACCAGCTAAACTTTGACCGGCTGAAGAAGTCTACGATGCATTGAGTCATCGCTGCATAAAAGCACGTTTGGTAGTAAAAGACTGTGCATGTGGCGACTCTTGGCTCTACGTTGAATTTCAATTAGATCAATAATATTGGCTGCTGATAAGCACGTCGGTGAGCGAGCCGGCACTTCCGACACATTGTCTAAATTTACGACCGGCTAAAGTAATTCAATCAATTTCTTACTTCGGCTTCCTAATGTCGTTATATATTGTACGCTTGTGGACCTCAAAGAGACCGCTCGTTTCCATAACTTATTTCACCAGGTCCTCCCCGCTAGTTCCAGTTAGCAATGATTTCCGTGCGATATCCACAGAACCTCAACTAACAACTTCAAGTCACGGAACATGCTTCCTGTGGCTCCAAGATTTTGCAGAAATACACATGTGTTTCAGTGGGAGGTGGAACAGCTGTGAATGAGAGGTAAACGTTTGTTACTGCACGGGTTCATATAGACACACATGCACATTTTAGTGGTCGCTGAGTTTTCGCCTCGTCTCTTCTCTACACATGTTGAGATCGGATTCAAAACGAAACTTGATACCTAAATCCATTTATCATAGGAGACGTACACTAACCTTTGATGCATTCGAATCTTTTACCAGTCATGTACACAGCAGTTTAGATTTCCTGTCATGACCTTTCTCAACCATGTTAAGGTACATCTGGGTAGGAAAAACAGGAAATTTTAAGAGCAATTTGTTAAATGCAAAGATGCTGCTTCCAAATCAATTTCTGTATATTGCACGGCTTAAAAGTATGATTTATGAATCACAGGTTGAAGCGACAGGTTAAACAAATTACCGGACTGCCCTTGGGGTTGGTCTCCTTCTGCTGAGCCCTCAATTTCAAGTTCAAGACCAAACAAGATTATCTTCACGTAGTTTTCGTACTTTGCACATTTTGCGGTTAATAGTCGCTTGCTAGCAAGTACACACAGGTTTGCACAGAACATTACAGCACAACTTCAGAGCAGGCTAAACATCCCATCCTGTTCTTCATTACATTTACTACCTGAAAATCCCCCATGTTCGTGCAAAAGTTCGTTTTCATGACTATTAGTGAAAATTTTGTGAGTGAGACTATGGCAGTGGAATGAAAACAAAATTCACGATGCTATTCCTTGGTAGGCTATCACTTCCACAGTTAGCTCCGCAGATTAAGACTTTTACCTCTAGCAAAACTTCAAGTGGGAACCAGATCCTTCCCTTGAGCAAAGGAAGTAAAAACGCCAATGTAAGTGGACGTAGAGGCTGGTTGTTGCCTCAGGAGCAATATAACGATAATAGTTTGTCATAGTGTCATCTTCAAATCACTCAATTAGTACGCAAAGATTATCGGTATCCTAAACGATGTTTAAGTACGATGGATTAAAATAGCAATATTCTCGAGTTTCTCATGTTCATTTCCCCATTGGTATCCTCAAAGTCTCTGCCTGGAATCTTTTTCCAAACAGTTGAAGAGGCCGTCTCAACAATACCGCTGGTTTCACTTATCTGATTCTTTCACTTAAATTACATTATTCATTCCACAAGTTCGTACGCTGGAAGACCAGAGAAAAATTAACGATATATATTAACGATCAAGGTTTTAAGTTCGCAGCTTTTACGCGCGAGTGTTAGTAGCGGTTCGAGATGCTAAACGTAAAAATTGGTTTATCTCAAGAGAAGTCGTTCCTTCTATCAATCGGTAAATAGCTTCAAAATTAGCAACAATCTCTGAAATTAAGTACGTTATTTACGAATACGAGCGAATTCAACCCACAAAAATAGTGTGCGAAGACAGGCTATGGATTGCTGGCTATGGATCTGACTAAACGTTCGTTTTACGGCTCTTCATTTGTCTAATGCTCGCACGTGGTAATTCTGGTGTTTATCTAGCAGATAAGAAACATGATCACACTTCCTTGTCGTCATGAACGCCTCCGAAGCAATCACTTTGGATGGTGCGATTTTTCGTAAATGCGCCAATTCGCCAATCCTTTTGTACTGCTCTTTTTGAGCTAAGAGAGCTTCCTCGGCCACCTTTGCAACTGAAAATGAAAATGGAGAAATTGTAGCATTGTTTATACACACCGATAGGTGGCGCCAAGTACCGAGAAAGCTCGAAGTGTTTACTTTCTCCCTTATATGCATTGGCATCTAGGACATGTTCTTGCTGCAGCATTCATACACATTTAGTTTAAATGGGATCAAAATCAAAATAAATTGCAGCAATTATCCGTCTTATAAGCAATTTTGTTTATTTGCAGGTTATTCGGCATCAATATGAGTTACGCCACAACTCATCTGCATCGTATTCGTCACCACCACCATCGCTTCAACCATAGTCACCACAGCCTGGACATACGACCAAGCATCGATGACTTTGGTGACGCGCAGGCAACAAATGCAGGACTTGAAGATACAGATTTCTCTGCAGTCCACTCAACTCGAGGGCCACCACTGTCAGATCTCCACCTGCAGTCAACAATGAGCTCGCTTTCAGCTTTTAAGCGCGAGGCAAGCTATCAACCTTTCGGATATGGGACCAACAACTTTACAGATTTTGGAAACAGATCCTTGGGTGTGATAGACTTATCTGAATCGTCTCTCTTGCCTAACTTGACAAACTACATTGATGACTACAATGGGACAACAATCCATAATCCATATGACACCTGGAATGCAACTAAACCAAATTGTACTGTCACGGGAGAGTATATGAGTTTAGAACATTATCAGGACTCTGTATATTTCTACAACTGCACCTGTGACAGAAACCCATCTGACCCAGAAATGGTGTCCTTATACTCGATTTTCGTTCCGATCATGCTCTCAATATGTGCGCTTTCTGTACTCATCAATATTTTGGTTGTAATTTCCACTCGATGGTGCAAAAAGCCACTATCGCCAACTTTATATTTTTCAATTTCACTGGCTCTGGCTGACGCATTCGCAGCCGTGGTACTCGGAGCTGGCTTGCTTATCAACTCGTACCTGCCAACTGTATATAACAAATGTCTCAGCAGCCAATGCTTCCCGCTCACATTGGAAGCTTTTCGGTATGTCTTTTCGGGTCGGGATGCAAACTTTCGCAATAACTCGAGGAAATCCATTTGACGGTCAAACTTTTTTACTCTAGTCTCGGCGGAGTGCTGATCACTGTGGCTCATCTTTTAGCACTGGCGGTCAACCATTGGTTTGGCATCGTCCGTCCACTGCAGTACGAATCGACCATGACACGGGGGACTGCACTTCGGATAAATTTCATGTCTTGGATATGCCCGATCGTCGGATTCCTGATCTGCTTTTCTGTTATTAAAGAGGAAGGATTCCAGAGCAAAAAATGTGAACTTACTGATACTGCTTTCTTTTACAACAAAGAGTTTCATGGAATATTTGGTTTCTTTTTCTTCTTTCCCCTCATTCTTATGACTTTTATTTACGGACATATATTTCTCATCGTCCGCAACCATTTGGCACATCGAATCAAATTTCAAGTAAGTGCTCTAGTTTTACCTGGAGTTGAGAATTTTGGATTTAATTTTCGCTCCGAATTTGCAACAGGGCACTCAACTGAAGAAGAACGTCAAAGCTATTGTTACGACGTTCTTGATTTTGGGAACGTACATTATTTGCTGGGGACCTGCTGTACTTTGGTATGTTCTTGTTTGTGAAGACTGCTTGTTTCAAATCGTAAGTATTTCCATACCAAGCCGTTTTTTCCATAATATGACGGGTTTTTTATCTTCAAATCCAACTATTAATTTCGACAGCGAGAGGTATCCCGAACCTTGAGCCTCCCTTTTAACATTGTGACAAATACACTCATCATTCTTAAATGTGGAGTTAACCCAATCATTTACGCATCCCGGATGCCCGATATCCAGGTAAGTTGACTTGACAAACAGTATTTGAATTTTAATAGGCCAAAATCAAAGACATTGATGAACAATCGCTTTCATTCAATAGACGGCTTTACGTAAAATGCAGTCGGATTTACGGTGTTGGTGCATCAAGTTGTGCAGCAAACAAAGGCCGGCTGAGATGAATCTGGATCAAGGGTACGGGTAAGATGCAGATTTCATTGTGCTTTTTTATGTTGCAAATACCTTGGATTTTTTTGTACGTTGACGCCTTACCTTCTCACAGATCCAATTCTGGCTCCGTCAGATTTGCGACCAAATCATTCCGCATGACTAGTCGTGGATCGTTTTCGCAAAGCAATCTCTGAACGTGATGATCTCAAGAACGCACTCCAAACTTGGTTCAAACACCATCAAGGAGGATGGATGAAGAAGCAATTCGGTCGGGAGATTGAAAGATCTGTTTGTTACTAAAGGGCCAAAAGGTTAACAGTACTTCAAAGCAGGATTGTAACTGTAGAGCGCAGCTTATAAGTGAATTACACGTTTCCGAGCTATTATTTTCCTACCTGATATGAAAGGTCTATTAAGTAAAGTAAAAAACTTGAAGCTGATATTTTGTACCGGTTTGAATGCTGGCTGAATCCAAGAACTTTATATTTGATATCTACGTCCAAAATGGTGCTGTTGTAATGCCTGTTTCTACTTTAGCGTCCTATTACTCCTCTAATGACTATAACCTTTTTGCTACTAGTAGTATCTAACATAATGGACTTTCGTAATTAGAAAGAACTATTCGTAGTTAGTACGTGACTATTCAAAAGTGGTATTTCTGTAAAAGCATGCAGCGTAAAGAAAACGTCTTTTAGGGAAAATTTGTGAAAAAAGAATTCCTGTGTGACCAAAAGCAGCAAATAGTTAAAGTTGAGACTAAAAGAATGAATATACGCCATTTGTCTTTGTTAGACCAGAGTAAATAGGAAGGGGAGTGCCGCAATTTGGCAGATTCAAGTACAAATCTTGGAATCAAGTGAAAGGAATTTATCAAGTTGACAAAAGAGGCATTTTATTCAAAGTGAGTGATAGCGTTGGCAATTCATTCACACGAATTTTTATAGACTCTGCTGGCTGGAACTATCGTTATCCTTTCCATGTGTGAATGTGTACAAGAATAGAATAAACACATGCTTATTTCCACGTGTCCACAAATAGTGGAAAAAGTATTGGATGAAGGAAATTTACGAAAAAAATTGAGTCTACTATTTTTTAGTTCTCGTGGTCAAAATCCAGCAAAGGCAAATAAGAATTTTGATTTTAACAAGACTGTTGTAGCATATTATGAACTAAGACTTTTAATTAATCATTCTGCGGTACTTGATAAAGGGACTGCGGAGATTTTAAGGCTTTAGTCGGCAATTTGTTAAAGTCACATGAATATTGTCTTTGTGCTCTTTTTGCGTTTATGGCCAATAAAAATATGTGCTAAATGTCTTATAGACTACTTTTTATGAGCAAAGTGATTTTCTAGAAAAGAGTTTCCGAAAACACGAGAACATACTTTCAAATGTGCTTGTATTCTGAATGTGCCGCGCCTTTTTTTGATCAAAACACATTTGATAAAATGTAATTCGCTTAGCTATCGAAAATATCACCAAAATAACTTTCGGGTACTTTAGCCTTCGAAGTGAAGAATTAGAATTGGAAATCGCGGGATTAGGGATAATGTCACAGAGTTTTGTGGGTGTGCATGTTTTTCAACTGAGTGGCAAGAATGAATGTCCTTTACAAGTACTGTTTCATTGAAAACTTCTAGTTATTTTACCACATTTTCATAGAGAATCATTCAATTTTAATGCCGTTTACTGCGGAACCGTTAAGTTGACCACAACACCGACCAATAGCCTTTTTCAGAGCGAAGTTTGCTACGAAATACAGAGAGAGTGCAGATATTGCCTTTAAATCTTTGTCGTGTTCCTAGTTTTGAGAGGGAAAATCAAACTTTTTGTAAACTTCACCAGGTCAATGCATAAAGTATATTTTTTAAAGACTACAAACAAACTGCTTTTACTGTTTGCAGTAATAAGGAATGTAAGTCTCTAGCCCAAACTCCATGCAATTACTTGATAAGTGAAACTTCTATTGCTCCATTTTGATGTATGAGATTCTTTTTAGTTCACTAAAGTTGAAAATACTGCTTTAGAAAGCAAAAATGTTTTCAGTCTACAACTTTGTACATTAAGATGTTAGCCTTTATCATGGTTACGTCAGCAAAGAAAATAATGCCGGTGGGTAGTTAAGTACCTGAAGGTAAAAGCTGGAAAGTTTTTTAGGCCAGTATAAATTTTCACTGCGTGGGTCATCCTGAATATGCCGCTGATTTTCTAGTGCT
This sequence comes from Sphaeridia pumilis, assembly GCA_034698345.1. Classification (NCBI taxonomy): domain Eukaryota; kingdom Metazoa; phylum Arthropoda; class Collembola; order Symphypleona; family Sminthurididae; genus Sphaeridia; species Sphaeridia pumilis. The sequence goes on from JAQGBJ010000066.1 coordinate 38,654, forward strand.
GGCGACAAACGAGCTATTTTGAGCTTCCGTTGGTACGATTTGCGGAACCATACTTTTCAATGGAGAAGCTGAAACGACCCCATTCAAGAAACACTTCAGTGGATTTCTTGTGTTTAGTTTACAAAGTCACTTGAGGAGTTTATCCATTAAAGCTGAACCGCAAATGGATTTTACTTGCTCCAATATTCTAGACACAATATGCAATATTCATCCACCGTTTGTACGTGTTTCGAAACCCGGAAATGCGTAATTGAGAAGCCGAACAAGACGACAAACAAGTCATACCTGCATTTACACATAATGCATACTCACATCTGCGGCTTTTATAGTTTGTTCAAGAACATGTATTAACTGCATACCACGCAAGCTGCATATCAGAATTTGATTCCCCCTTTTGATAAATATACTCAAACAAGTGTGGCAAAAATTCTATTAGATACGCCCTAACAGTAAGTTCTATTGAAAACGCCTGGACCGTTATAATGCATTTTTCGCATGGCATGTTAGTTTCTGACGCCCAGAAGTTTAGTGGTAGGCGGTCCAGGCAATTACTTGAGCCAATTTAAAGGAACCTTCTTAGCGAGAAGCGTTTGAAATTCTGGTACTTTGCTGAATTAGTTTGTTTGCCTCTGGAACAACTAACAACTGGCTTATGCAGAAATATGGCTTCCTGGGTATACGAACATGCACTTGTTTTGAACATACAAAAACTTTGTGGTAGGTCACCAAATTCGCACTGTAGAGCTATTTCAGAAGTAATCAGAAAACTTTACAAGTTTTATTAGTACTTGAAGAAATACTCACAGCATCACAAGACTGTGGTTTTAATTAATTCCAGGAATATTAAAAGCCTTTTGTGAGCGATACTTGTGTACAACCGTTTTGAGGAGAACAGGAAATTGACTTTGATGAGTGTCTTTCCAGAAGCAAAATCTTCATAGTACAAAGAAGACTTTTATCAGGAAGTCAGAGAACAACAGCTCGATGAGCATATATGCAGATGTTCAAGCTCTGTTTTCTTCTTTCGCAAGACGTTCATGAGAAAATATTCAAGAATATGACAGATGCCGCAAGGTCTTGCTCCCAGTGGTCCGAAGAGAACGAAATCTAACGTGGCATCTGATGCCATTTTCCGCTTTGTGTCAGCCTCAGGAAGGTTGTGACGGATTGTTTGTTCCGTATCTTTGATAAAAGTGCAACTATCCATGACGATTCGTCCCATCAGGTACCGTTTCCTTCACAAAGGCTAATTTCTCATAGCGTTTTGTCCGAAATTTTGTTGGCTTCTACGTTCTTGCAATGTCGGCTTCAGTTTCGGAGTTTATAGGCAGCAAGCTGCGAATTTATACGTATTCCGAAAATTACACAATTTCTGCAAGTTCTTGGTTGATAGTGTGAACTCGACCTTTCTTTTCTTTTTGATTCAGTCGGAATGCCGACTGAGAATCTTGAGATTCGAATAAATTGTTAGATAAACGACGATTTCTCTGTCAATTTCCGCTTCGTTATGTTTCTTACAGAAAGTTTTAGCCAAGACAAGCCGCGATATCCGGGTGTGAAAGGTTTTCTGGACTTGATCGCGGCACTTTCATCATGGTTCATCACGCAAGAAACCGTTTCATGTATCTGGAGTAGGAGGCTTGAACAGTTGGTTATAGACATGGAGCGGCAAGTTGGTATTGGAGGTGAGTTTTGCGACGATTGAATGGTCTATCATCAAGTCCTTTTGTTCGTGTATCAGTCGCTGGGCAGCATATGTGCGTAGGGAAATGACGACGGAAGTTTGACCAAGATGATGGAGAAAGCATGAACGAAAGAACCAACAGTTGTAGCAACCATTACGCTCTACCGCCTGTATGTACATTCTTCACTTCATCAAATTCATTTCAGCTTGGGTGCATGCAAGGCGCAACTTTTACTGTTCTTTTATATTTCCCTTTGTCGGCCAGCAACCTCCAAGTTTTCTTGCTTGCTTTTGCTATATATATTTGCTCAGCAAACAGGCATGTTTTTTATGCGCATGGACTTGCACCGACTGTCACACAGGCAGCCGGCCCACGACGTCATGTAAAAGATGACCGTTTCTGGTCCAGGCGAGTCTTGTTCTGCCTAATGCACAATCTGGCTTAATCGTACAATGTGTCCGGACTCGCGGTAAAGTATTATAGCATTACTTATTTTTCCTCCTCTTTCTAATGAAAAACTAAAACCCTGCTCTTAAACTGCATAATCAGAATATATGCAGACGATGCACAAGATTCTGCAATAAATTACTCCTCGAGATAGGGGCAAGTGCATACATTTCTTTGCGGGAGAGGAGGAAAATGAAGAAGCGACGAAAGTTATAACACCACAGGAGAAGGCCCTAGAGGTGACAATTATGCGTTATTATGCATTCGGCGGATAAAATTTGCATGAAATACTCCAGAAATGAATTATGATTTCTAATGAATGTATATATATCTATATAAAATATATTTCTTCGCCAGAGAATGACAGACGAGTGGCTTCAGGAGCAGCCTTTTTTAAAATTCAATTATGGGAGAAAGAAATTGACGTTTCTTCCGCCACATTCCATGTTGGTCTACTTGACGTGTACGTGTCTGTATTGCTGTAAGAACTTCCAGTACCGCCTCAACATTCAATTAGGGAGAAACCCAGTTCGGGGCCTTATAATGATGAACATCAGAGTGAATGTTAAACGACCTGCCTTTTTAGCTCGTGGAAGCCTTTGTTGACTTGATGTTTGAAGAATAATGGATTTCTTGGCTGCTCGCCAGTCAACCCAGTTGTTCTCGCCCGACCGGCTTTTCTCTAAATCGCATTTTCTAAGAAAAGACTTTTTTGCAAATTTATTAAACGTCTTTGTTTCCACGAGACGTAAATAGAGGTAGAAAGAGCAAGAAAAAGCTTCTGCCGTAATAACATCAACAGAAACTTATACATATACATACTTGTTTCGCCCCTCACGTCAGATCTACAGACACACTTTCCTTTTCTTCTGTTCCGCAATAATCGTTGTCTCAGGCATTTTCTTATTCCATACAAAAAGATGTAAGTGAGAACATGTTCATTTCTTGTCTAATCGCCACATTGCATTTGAAGACATGTTTCGACCCTTTCGTGATGAGGAAGAAGACACGGACGTTCATTTCGGGTATCACAAAATGCTTACTGTCAAGTTAAGCGCCACTAACATGAGCTCATCGCAACAGAACCACTCTATGAGCCACCAACACATGTGCCTATAAATCACTGTGTGTTAAAAGAAGCGCGGAAAATTATTACAACCCAGAACATTTTACTCACTTGCGAGAAAGCTTCTTCACGTCTCGTAAGAATAGCACTAAAACTTTTGGCTTCTATCATGCAAAAACCGCCAGTCAGAAACGGAGTCCAAAACCATGCTTCTTTTTACTTGAGTGATTTTGTCTGTGAATGTAGTACTAACAATGCTGGAAAAAATTCGTATTTTCGCGATATCCGTTCATGATAATTTAAGATCACAAACCAAATATGTTCAGCTCTCTTATGTGGGTTGGGAAAATTTCTGACGAGCGGCTTTTTGGCTTTTATTTTCTAGAAGCTACAAAGCTCTTATTGTAGTGTAAATATGGAACCACAGTGAAAGCTGTGTGTAGTATTTTTGGATCTTCTAAACGAAGCATCAAGTTTGCAAACTTTTTGCAAGTTAGCTAACAAACAGTATTTTCTCACAACGGCGACATGAACGACGAAGAAAAAGTGTGCGTACGCAGTGACAAGTGACAAACTTTTATTCAAGGTGTTTTGCAAAAAATTTATGGAGGTGCAAATAGAGAACAGAGATTTTTTAAAAAGTAGGTGGGAATGTTTATGTAGATTCATCCAAGTTCCGTAGGGCTTTGTTGCCAAAATCTACTTTTTTCCGTCTCAGTCGACGGAAGCGCTGCAATAATTCACTCAAACACTTATCCGTACTTTGCAAGTTTCAAGTGTCATAAGCGCCCACTTTTACAACCGTTAACAAGCTACAAAAATTTCTGATTCCTGTAGGTTAATGCGTATTGTGACTACGAAACAGGAAGCTCTTGAGGCCTCTTAAAGCCACATCTGCTCATGCTCATCTCCAATGAAATTTTCGGCTTGTTTTGTATTTTATATATGAACACTGAAACTTTTTGTCGCAAAGAAAGTTGTGCAGTTTGCTATAGTGTTATTCATTTTGAAAACTACGATTGCCCTTTGTATATTTCTTAGGGGGGCTCCCATTTGGGGACACTTTTTTCCTACACGCAATGCTAACCTTTAATAGGACATTTGGGCATATGTACAAAAGCAGCAATATTTCACAACAAGCCGCGTGACTTTGAGAAAAAATTGTTCCATTCCTTCACTTCTCAATTCAACCGCCCTTTACCTCTATTCCTATTGCTCTAAGCTATGTCTCTATTGCCGCCTTGGAACAAGTAGCAATAAAATCTGCCGTGTGCAAGTTTTTTGTCTAAATCGCTCTGAGCCTTCACCACTACCGCCACGGATTCCTGTGCAACGTATAATTTTTGGTGCACCTTTTAGAAGCACTTAAATTTTATTGTCTGTACTTTTTGCTGTTTGCGCTACTAAAAAGGCATGGAAAGAAAGCGTTTACGCACAGAGCTAATGCTAGTACTAACTTAAAATTTCCTTGCTGAAAATTTTGGCGCACTTGCCAAACCAATTCCTGTGCCATATCAATGCAATAGCAAAGAAAGTGTACTCTTACGAAAAAGACGAAAATAGGGGACTTAGGTACTCTGTGGTCAAAACATTGCTCTGACCATCATTAAAGGGAATAACAACCATATTGGTTGTAATGCACGCCGTTCGGTTTTACGATAATGTTTCTAATAACCAGACCAAGAGTATACATTAAGCTACCCGTCAAAAGTACAATTCAAAATACCCGTTGTGGTCATGCATTTGAGCTTACCACTATTTTTTCATCAGGAAGAAAAGTCATGGAAACTACATCGTAATTCCAGAAGGAGGATCCGGAGAGGGTTTCCACAAATTTGTGGACTCACCACTGAACCTGTTGCGTCCGGCAAATTACCTCATGTAAATTACACGTTGCCAAAAAGTTTGTGGTTTATCTACCATCTAATGTTGCCTGTGGAAACGATAAATTTATCCGTGTGGCAGTAACTATCTCGAATCAACTTTTCTTCAAAAAATTATGTTTTTTCAGGCACCATCATGCTGCATAAAAACAGTGCATACATAGAATTGTGAAGGTTGGTTCATTCAATATTCAGTTACAGTCAGCAGAAAAAATCTTGTTTCGATAATATGCCTTCAATGCCATCCGCTTTCAAGAATTTCGCCAATAGAAAACAAACTGTTTACGGTTACCAAACAACCCATGACGCATGTCAAGCAAAACTTTGGTTGCAAATTAAGTGCTACATTTACTTCTAAAGGAACATTTGCATCAGGGATGAAGCAAGTGAAAGAATAATTCATAGTCTCGTTGGGAAGTATAAAGCGTCTTTCAGAACAGCAGATTTGCAGTCGGAATTTGCTTTCTGACTTTTGGCTCATGTTTGTGTGTGAGTCGATTTTTGGTATTTGTTGTTCTCGAGTGGCACGAGAGCAAATCTGAAAGTGTTGGAACGCAATCAATCTTCGCAAGGTTTGTAAAGGGGAAAACTACTGACAAGTATTCCCTAGACGTTATCAACTCGATCTTGCACACACTTCTTCTTCGCAAGTGTGTATGGCTTCTATTGTGAAATGTATCGAAAGTGTGATCTTCTTATGTATGAGGGTAAAAACGTGTGTGGAGGCTAGAACCGGCTCACTACCACGTTACCTTCTAAACGACTTGATGTTGAGGCTAGTCTAAAATAGATTGCAGCTACATATGCTCAGTAATAATTTTAATAATTCACGGCCATACCTAGCTCAAGCATATGTGTATAATCCGACGTTTTCTCCCAAAATCCCGAATCGCATTACACATACCGCAAGTAGCATTGTTTGCTAGCATAGCGCTGACAGCTGCCGTGACGTTGCCAACTCATGTTTTTTTATTTTCGTTGTACCAAGTTCTCACTGCTTAAATCCACCTTAGATTTGTCGAAAAAATCTACATTCAAAAATACATGGTTCACAAACAAGCTGTTGACACAGATGAAATGGGGTTTGTATATATGTTTACTGGTAGGCAAACAAACGTCTTTCAAAAGCGGCAACAAGCTAAATTGGTCGAGAATCTCCAGTTTCACGGCGAGTTCGAAAAGTTGATCCGCCCGGAATTCTCACTTTAGAAGCGGGCAGGAAGAAGTGATACATGTAAGTTAATACGGGGATGCAGCAGAAAGTAATGTGCAAATAAGTGTATGTCGGTAGGAGACAGTGAACACCAGCGAATCATCATCATTTGTAAGCTGTCTGGAAAAGCATAGCGTTGGTGACGGAGAAAGCAAAGAAAGCTCTTTGTGATTTGCCCCAAGAAAAGGCTTTGCTGACGCTTTCCTCACCTCATTTCCCTTGGTCCGCTCGAGGGATGCAGAAGCAGGGAGGCAAGCAAAGCGCAAGTGGTTCCTTCGGTTTGTGAGTACACCAGAGTTTTTTATGTGCTGTTCGTCAGGAAATACTCGCATTTCGTGTTGGATACTTATCTTAATCTCTCTTTTGAGAAAGTGTGTGCCATTTAAGCTGCTCTCGAAAAATCTGACGAGAAGCAAATTCGGTGTGGGTTTACAAATCTCATTTTCTCACTCCACCTTTCACTCAGCAACTTGTGACCCACCTCCTTTCTGTACCGCTGACATTTACGTCTTCGTGACTGGACTCCAACAACCACAGCTGCTGTTGCGTCTCATAGCTTCTCCGAAGCACGTGCTACAGCTATTGAGCCTTGACAATCTCGTTTTATCAGCACCAATCTATTTTTAATTCTGGTATTTGTTATCTCTCCACCAAATTAACCGTAATTATACACTCCCCGTCGCTAATCTACAAGAACCCCGTAGCCACTATTCAAGATTCCGGAAATTGCTTTATTGTTTTATTGAACCCAGACCAAGCTTTCACTCAGCTGTAAACGGACCACAAGAAGCCTTCGTTGGTATTGACTTCTTGGCCTTTACCATTCCGAGATAAAGGTTACCGGGGGAAGCTAACCGGACCCGGTTTCACAGTTTCTGCAGTAAGTATGTGGCGTCTGGGTCAAGAGACATGAGCAAAGAACCGTGAGGCCATTTCGCCACCTCAAAGAAGGAGAAAAGGATCTGAAAGTTACTGCCGGCGGAGTCTTGAATGAACCTGAGAGAATAAACATTAAGACGAGCAGATTAGAGAGAGATGATGTTGTCAAACTTTTGCATGTTTCAAGGCAGTTTTCCATCCATTCAAGTATATAATACGGGTGTAATCCGCTCCACTGTATGTGAATAGTATATGCATCGAGCTAATAACGGCTCCGAGTCCGGTTGTGGAGTGCCGTTGTGAACAAGAGGACGAGAATAATACAGTCAGTTTCCGTGGAACCTGCTCAGCGCTTTCGTAATCATCACAGCATTGTCCTGGGCCGTTTCACAGGTAAGTACGAGAAAACCGTTGTTCAACACGTTAATGCAATAAAGAAAGGCAAGGAGTCATTTTCCTGTCTGACATACCGACTTTCTCTTCTCTTCTCTCACTTGCTAATGCAGTTGGTCTGGCCACGCGGAAGGTAACTAAAAACACGCACTCTATTGTTTACGATTACACTAGGTGTATTTTACTGGAGGGTTGAAAACTTACAAGTCCTTATGTCTGAGGAGGAAATTAGAAATTTGCTCAGTCATGAAGTACAATCTAAAGGAGAAAGCAAACTTTCTCCCCTCAAATTGAGTAAAAACCCTACGTGAACAGCTCTCATATGTGTTTGCATTCACCCTTGGAGCCACACGAGTTCTTTCTAGATATTTTTCAACATTGGAACGAAAATGGCTGATTGTCGATATCCTGACATGCTTTTGTAAGGGTTAGGGATAGCCATGTCTCATAGTGGCTTTCATAAATATTAAGCAGGTTTTTATTACATGACACTTATGGGCCGACATCATGTCATGTGTATACTGAAGCTCTTCTCGTTCTAAGGCTTCAAAAAATCCCGTTCATAAATTGAGAGTATAATTGCGGTAGTTTTTTCATCTTACCTCACTGCTGCTATGTGTATGTGTAGGTGCGCAGTGATGGCATTTTGCAACTGGATGAGGTAAAGCTGGAACATACGAGGTACGAAGGGAATTTGGTTTGCTCAGCAGTAGATCTTGTTCCACTTTCGATAAACAACCATCACCATTAATGTCAAGCCTGGGGCCCTGACTCCAGTTCACTCACGTAAAGTATATCTTAGATGTACGCTCACATTCCTCTCACTTACTTTGGAGCTAGACTTTTGCAAGTTCCTACAGTTGCGTTCTAATGCTTCAACGCATGAACCAAACTTGCTTTGGTTCCATTCCATCCAGACGCTTATCTCGTTTATATCAAATACGTCTCCAGTTCTCTAAACGACATTTCCGCTGCACGTGATGCTACAAGTAAATGCTTACTTGACAATTATTTCACCTGTCAAAATAAAAAATTGCCTTTTGTACTGCTGACAGACGAAGCATCCGAACGGCGGGCTTGCCACGAAATTCGGAGCTTGACATTGGTCATCAAGACTACAGCATGGCATGAAAGAGTTCCAGGCTTTCTACATAATTAGGATCTGCCCAAGCCTTGTATGAAAGAGTGTGATTAATGGAATGTCCTGCTAGTTTAGTAAGCCAGTGGGAGATTATGCTGGAATCGTGAAACTGTAATCATGTTAGAGGATATTAACTGTCCTGCTCGAATATATTGCTCGAATTAATTTAGCTGCAGGCAGCTGCTTTAGTTTCTTTTCCTGCGGAAACGTTTTTGTGTTGGACATTTGATCGTGCGATATGCCTCATTTACAAAAGTAAGTTTCGGGGACTGTGCCATTACAAAGTTGCTGTATTCTAAAAAGCACTAGTTATTATTTCCTAACCCACCGACTAGCAAAGTATTTTACTAAACAGAACTCTGAATTTACAAAAGGCACGAAGGATACCAGCTTTAAAGCTCAAGAAATAATTTTCCATGCAGAACAATCGTTCAAAATGGAACAATCAAAAACATTCCAAACCTATCAACAACATCAGGACCCACATGGGTCTGCGATCAAGCCGGAATGCTGATTTATTTGAAGTAAACAAGATTTATTCCTGCAGCATATATACCGTTGTCAGAAACCTTGTGCACTCGTGCAGTCGCTGAGACATGAAGAAATTCAACTTTGAATAAGGTAGTAAACTTTAGTGTAAACTAGAGCGGAAGTGAGTCTTGTCGTTAGTGGGGATGTTAAGGGTTGCTCAAGGAGAATGAATGTACATATGTACTATTGAGTTACTAATTTCTGGAGACAAGTTGCTTCCGTGGGCACTGAAGTCGATAGCACGTTCTCGTAATCAATCCAAAGTTATGACGACATCTTCATTCTCTCCTTTCCGGGCATAAAATTCCATTTCAGTTCGGTTTCTGTTTGATAAACCCAGCAGCTGGCCTCATATGACGCAAGACCTGGCCGTAAAAGTTTTTTTCCGTCGTGCCGAAAGAAACACAAGAGTTTTTTCTTGATTCCCCAAGAAAATTCATATCACAACAGCGATCGCAGATGTCTCCCCACATTTCCAGCTCTGCACTTGCCCTCCAGCTTGAGTGCCGTCATCTACGCTGAAATAAAAACCCAATTAGGTCTGTTAGCAAGCCCTGGTCGAAACGGAAACACATGTTATCGAGATCCGAAGGCAATTTGTTCTTGACCATCAACGGAAGCTCTGATGGCTTCTGGTTTATCGGAATGTTTTTATGTTACTCCAACGACCTTTGCTGAGTTCACGACCATCAATTTACGAATTTCCATGGCAGTAATGTCTTTAGAACAAAGTTTCTTGTATAGACCGAATGAAAAACCTTTCTCATGGCCTGCATCGTCCTGATGCTGCAACTACACAAGGCGATAGTCACATAGTGGCTGTGAATAAGATCGGTTTGATGAATAGGCACCTCGTGACTCCATTAAAAGCTTGTGATGTTCACAGATTATAGATGGCAAGGGATTAAATTGGGCATATTTTTACCAAAGCAATCCCGCCACTCATGTTCTTAAGTTGTATAATCATTATTGTGTTTTAGACATGCATTTGTTCTGGAACTGGAACTTCATACCACATTTAGTAGGAACCCGCCAGCTTCACCAATAAAGGAACTATATTAAAAAAGTATGGAGAAAACCAGGATTACCAATTCTTTATCGTTTCAGTATGCACAGGTATGGCCATTATTAGCCGTCGGTCAGCTTTCATGAGATGCTTTTCTTGACCATATTTGGTGGCATGCAAGCATACATGTTTATCATGAGGTTTTCGTACATCAAGTACATGCATAAACGATCTTCGTAGTGTGCATACATCGTCGTCGTATTGGGTTTTGCTATATTGCAATTTATTTCTAAGCATCTAGAGCTCAAAACAGGTACAAATATTACTGTTACATGCACTGGCACACAATGTATACGAGTGTTTTTCTAATTTATCAACGTTCGATCGAATGATATTTTGGATTCTGAATAAATAGCGCTTTGAAAGTTTTCACTTGAGTAATATTGAATCACTTTCAGGTACCACCGATGATTTTTCTACAGTTAGGGCCGGGTTGATTCAGTTGAATTCCGATGCTTGAAACTTTTTTCAAGACAAGAAGACAAGGCAGCCTTTTTGGCCCAAAGATGTGTTCCACAAATTGCTGTCCACCCAACGGCAACTTTATTGGACTTGGGTTCATTTGAGGCAAGAGCGTGCGTAAAATATCACATATGATGAATCCCTCAAGAGTAAAAGCGCATCAGTTTTTATGGCTACGTCGTATATTGCATCTCCCTGTATTGCATTAGGTGATAACCCGAAAAACCGATGTTTGAACCTACGACGGGAATCTGTGGTATTATGCACACACGGCATACCACAAGTATATTTCAGTAGTGCCTACTTTTTTCTCGAGGTTCGGGATTCGCTTTTTTAGATTGCTTTTACTCTCAGTTGCAGTCTGGATGAAACCTATAAATCTTATCCGAGGAAAATATGAAATTCCCTCGTTGCCTACTTTCGTAATCCGTGTCTGGGGCAAGTTTCCTCGTAATGGGTCGTTATTGTCCGTGTTGTTGAAAAGTTGGGTAAGTGCAGAAGCACGGGAGCCGCATGGATCACCAAGATTGGCACCAAGTAGTCGTATTGTCTTCTTCGTCGTCAGTTCTTTACTTTACGGACGTGATCCTATAGACAAGCCTCCACGTGTTTATCTAACCACCAACTCACTCAATGTTATATAATCCTTGGCTATGTTCGTCCACTTTCCCCCTTGTTGTTTGTGCCACAATCAATTTTGTACTGCATTCCTGACTTTCAACAAAATTTCTCTCAAGTCAATAGGATGGGCAAATGTAATTATAAAGGGATTCTTCTTCAGCTGATCTAGGAAGATCCACAAATCCCTTGAATCAAGTTGGAAAACAACATGAAAAGAAGCTCACCATACACTTCAGTGGACTAATATTGCGTTTGGGATGGTCGGTGACTCTCTTACACTACGTCATTTCAGCAGAGAAACTTTTATACTTTAGCCCGCATTGAATTAGCTTTTGCGTGAGATTCAATTGTGCCAATTTTCACTAAATCCAATAGTGAATTAATAGAGAGAATAAAGTAGAAACTGAGATGAGAGGCAGTTTGGAACCTCGTTATTATGGTTGAACGGCATCGTCTCATCAAAAGTCACCACTGTGCTGTATATAACTTTAGATTGTGGCCACATTGGAAATTTTACTGATTGATCTCGAGGGATGGAGATTAATTCAGTTGTTCCAATTTGCATTCAGAGCTTTTACGGGTACGCTTGCCTGTGATATCTGTTCGAGATTGAGACTTTGATTAAATGAAAGCCGCACGGCTTCATTTAGAAAAGCAACTGAAGCGTTCAAGCAAGGTGTGCGAGAAATCATTACAGCTTCGGCTTCAAAAACATGCACGTACTCTTTATAAAATGGAATGAAAAACGGTCGACAGCCAGAACAGCGGGACGGTTTTAGTGGCAAAAATACATGAGTTTTGTGCGGGTGTCCTTGCATCCTGTTTTCCCATGGCTTGATTTCACCGGAGAAACCACTTTGCACCCCGCGAAAGATTGCCGGAAAACTGAAGATAGTATAACAACACACATATGTATGGCGGTGAGGCAGACTGTGCCAAGGAAACCGAGGTTGAACATGCTGTTTTTTTCCTCTTTCATTTTGGAGAGCCCCGCCACTGTCACAAAAGTAATTAAGGCCGGAAGAAGTCCGAAAGATTTACTGCCTCCGCACCCACCCCCACATTTAAATTATCCGCTGATTGTTTGCGGACAAAGCCAACTGGCTGTAATCCATGCGAATAAGTTGAGGCTGCGTGCAAGTGATTGCACTGTCTCATTCCCTAGAACACTTTCCCTGCCATCCAAATTCCATTCAACACTTATGTGCGAAAGATTCACTTCTGGCCACCACTACTGCCAGATGTAGTCATAGATCTCCGTAGTCTGTTTCTAATATTCCCTTGCCAAACTAATAATTGCCATCTTTTGAAAGAGCGGTCGAATTAATTATCACCATTCGTTCTTGTTATTAGCACCATTCCATACAGACCTTGTTGGTAATAACATATTGGTACTAACCTTGTTGGTAAGTTTGTACATACTGTCTCGCATTGTTCTCTTTGACAAATTCACTCTAGTCTTCTGTGGTCATGACCTGACCTTGACAAGTTTTCTACTTCAGAGACAAAATGGACGCCGTCAGCTGAATTAATGTTTCACGGAGACAGAATGGGTTGACTTGAACTTGAATTTAGTCCCGTTGGTACATTTTTAGGACGATGGAACGCAAATATTGAGATTCCCAAGTCGGACAAGGAAATAGGTATAAACTTTTTGTAAAATACAGGAAAATGTCCAGTAGTACAAGGTACAAGCACAAGCTCAACATGAAAGTGGAATTTTCTTCAGCTTAATTTAATCCTGAACTTACAATGTGCCGAAATACCGAGAAGAGTGAGCAAACACTTTTGAAATAGTTTGGTATTCAGAGTAACATGTACGCACAAAGGCGGACGTTCGAAGACTCTTTTTACGTCGGCCCAAGAAAGTTGCGACTTGAACTTTGGCCATTCGTGCCAAAAGCAAGCAAAAATTGGTCCGCTAAATTCAATTGTGTTCTGCCCACCCACTATTATTTGACTTGCAAGAGTCTTCAATAGGCGCTCGCATTTACCGCTTGATTCACCTCGAACAAAGTAAAAGTTTTGCTGTAGCGCCTCTGGTACATTTAGCCGACTGAATGCTACAACAGGTATTTCTTGCAACGAAGAGTATCCTCTTCTCTGCAAGAACGCCTTAATTAACCTTGTAATTTTGCAAAATTATGGTAGGAACCCAGGAGCTATTTTGTTATCGAGAATTCGAGAAGGAGGAAAGTTTTAGTTGTATTACCAACAAATGTTGTTTCAAAGTTTTGCCCAAAACTGACAAAACACGAAAATTAGCAGCCGCCCTCGGCCTTCAGCTTCGCTGTAATATGATCAAGGGAACGTCAACCAAATTAGCTGGTAAATGTAAATTTGTCAAGTTTTGCCGAAATATTTGTTGCTGCTGTATCCCATAAGTGTTCCGAGATTTCCTGGAGCCGCTGGTTTCCAATCTACAGTCAACAGCAAAAACGCAAACACAAAGAACTTTTTGCATGAAATATAAAAAGAGGCCGTTGTTTATTGGAACAAGTTTCTTTCTCCAAAAACCACGACTTTATCAGATGGTTTCATTTTCTCACCAAAGTTTATTTCGCGATGATAAGGCGGGTTCAGAAAATTTTGCACTTATGTACACAGTATATTTCATCCCTCGGTAGGCTTACACCGCTTAAAATTAGAACGCCCCTGGGATGCCGTTTTACGATCTTCTGGGCTTCTTTTATGTGAAAGACCTTCGAAGAAATGAATGGGGGAACGGGAGAAAGCGATGAACCATTTCGGTTACTTCATGCTCATTCGCCTCAACTTTTCTCCTTTACTCGAATCAACTGAAGCTGGAAAAACAGTCACCCCTCCTGCGGTATGTATAGATTACCAACTAGTTATCATGTCATCAAGAAAGCCGAGGCAAAACGAGATCTCAATCTCACTTTACAAGCCCAAACTTACATAGACTTGTGACGGTCAGGAAAAACAGTGCAATTCTTGTTGATAAGTAAGCTTTAGTTGGTAAGTACATTTTAATAAGATTCCGCGCAACACAAAAGTTTCCTACCAGTTAGCAAAAAGCATGTCGCGAATCACTGCACAAGTCGTACAAATATCATCTGCAAAAACCACCTCCAGGCCCACACACATTACGTCAACTTGCTCACTTGCGTTATAGACGCTGATGGCGAAATGCAAGTGAGGCGGAGAATTTTGCCTTATGTACACATGGAGAATGAAAGCAAGATTTATGGAAAACAATATAGCGACGAGCATTTCTTCACGACCAGGACGAGACACCACCGCTTTTCTGTTGATATGTAACCAGACATTTGCTAAATTCGCTTTCCACTCACACCATAAGAATGCAAGGAGAGAAAGAGCCCATTTGCACGTATCTCAAAAGCCAAACCGTACTTCTAACCGACATCCCAACGAACACGTGAGATAATCCATATTAATGGTATCTTTTCGTCAAATCGTCATGTCCTCGTGAATCTAACTCTGACATTCTACATGTATGTGTTGGTATTGTGCGTCATATCAAAGCCAAATTCGGAGCCTGGTGTCCAAATTTCTGCGAGAGCTACGAAGATGATTTACTGCGGATTCTTCGGCCCCTTTCCTTGGCTGTAGTTTACTCACACATTACTGTTTTTACTACTCTGTATAAATTTAAAGCAACAGATGTATCCAGTTAAACGTCAAGGACCATTCGTCAAACAACCACCACCCTTGTCTTGTACCACAAACTTCCGGTAACCAGTAATTGAGAGTGAAATTTATTATTTATTTCACTCCCGGGTACCACGAGTTCAGCAATTTGTTACCACATCATAAGAGTTTTCACTTCCTTCAGCTCTCCGAGAGAAGATTATTTATTGCCGTCGATGAAACTGCACAAATAGTCTCACCACGCAGAGCACCTAAACACCAATTATCTCCACAGTGATCTGTGCGCAGACTATACATGCTTGGCAGCCGTTGCCATCGAATCTTGTTTCGAACACATTCTATATTAGATGTCGATTTTTCTCTCTCTTTATAATAGACTGTACGCTCATACACATAAGCTCTAGAGGCTCTGTATTTTGAGGCAATAAATCTCTATTTTGCAAAAAGAAGTATGAGCAAATTCTGTCAAACTTTCAGCCAGAATTTACCACGCTCGGCGGAGTTTCACGACACGAATCCACGAGCGAATATTACATTAAAGGAACAAATATCACACAGAAACATATAGTTAGCTGTAGCGATATCCACATTTTTAAAAAGAAGAACTAGATTGTGACATTTAGGTTCAATAGAGTCATTGTGCACGTGTTATTGAGGTTTTTATGTAATGGCCATGCGGTTGTTGAAATGACCGTTTGCTGTTAGCTGGTTGCAGCTATAGCCAACCACAGACACTGTAACATTACCTTGCAACAACAGTGGTGGTGTTTATTGCTTGATCGTTATTTTCATGAGTTTTCAGAAAGTTAGCGGTGAAGCGCAGTTGTTTTATTTCAGTTGCTTGAAAGACTGTATAGCCCGTGTTAGCGCTCAGCGCTCTTAATTATGGCCAAGGCCATAATTCTTGAATACTGCTCATTCCTCTCCATGTATTTTTTCTTCAACAAACAAACTCCGAAAAAAACAGCCGGATCTCTTCAACTTCAAAAAACATTGGCACGGTATTCACTATCATTCACACAGATAAAGAAAGATACCTTCATCATCAGCCATTGGGAAGAAGTAGTCTTTCAAGCATGGCTGTTTTACCGTGATACTTCAAAATTAGCTCTCTAATCCTCGTCACCCAAAAGTACAAAACTTCTCGTTGCATTTGTACTTGCGAACATTCATATCCACGAGCGTAACAATTAGCATTTGAAGAGCGCAATACATCAAAGCTAAAAGTGTTGCGGATGTTATGCGTACATCTAGCCTTGTGTTAACTGTCCTCTAAATTACAAAACTTTCGTGCTTGATACAAGTATAAAGTACTCGCTTCAAAAAGTCAATAATCAGATTCATACGATACATGAAACAGTTTTTATGAACGGAACTACATATTCACTCTAGCAAAGAGGCTGGCAAGAATCTTAAATCTGATCCTGAGCCCACTGTCACTAACAACTTTGGTACCCGTTAAAAAGGCTGATTGTCAAGAGAAAAGAAAATGGGTTTTAGAACAGCTGATGCGGTGGAAGAAAGCTAACTTGAAATATTTACATTGATGTCTCTCTATTTCTGTGTACGTCAAACCGATTGGAACGAAACGTAAAACAATGCCATACTGACATGTTGAACACGACGAGTATAGCTAAGCTGGGAACACATTTTTCCTCTTCATTAAAGAGCACTTCGGACTTCGGTCCATGTAACAAGAACGACTTTGGTCCCATGACGAACTACAAGTGCTTTCACGAGGCCAGCGGAGGTTCCACAGCTCATTGGTTCGGGGTAAAGTGTACTTTCTTCCAAGGAAGAAAAGCACAGAAAAGTCGACTTATTTCTAACGGCGAGAACGTCTCTCACTATCTTAATCGTCCGTATTTCTCCTTATCGCAGTAAGTATAATATCAAGAGAGGATCAAGTCTAGGTTTCTTCTCAATCTCCTTTCCATTCAATTTCATTTAAACCAACGACAAATATGTCTGCAAACGAGCTGTAACGAGAAAAATGCAAAATAATTTATCCGGAAGCGTACTTGAATCTCATCAACATAAACCTGGAATACAACATTTCGTAATCACGCGGAATTTTTGTACGTAAGTGCAAATGTTACCCTTCCAATATTCTCTCACGTTTTTTGCATTCCGTCAACAGGCTACTCATTCAAATGGAATAAATTGCATTTCCGACCGCATATTGTTGTATCTTTCTTTTGAATTCATTGATGCCGCTCATACTTCCGCCGGATGGGTTTCAAAGGTAAAAGCTGAATCAAGCTACGGTTCAAAGGAAGCACTCTTTTGGAAAGGCGAGCTGACAAGCATCATATAATGCCTTCGAGCCTCCAGTCCACAAAAACAACCTCTAAAATCCCGCTGTTTTGATGGCCAGATCAGACAACTGAATTTCTTTCCACTGGTATCAAAGTTGGATCCTGCTGACTCATATCGTTTCTGTTGATGAGCTGGTGAATCGTTTGCAGGAAGATAACGCACAAAACTTGTGAAATCTAGACGGCGTAACAGCAGCTTAAGGTTCGCATTACTGTCGCCTCTTCAACAAGACAAGGAGACTTCTGAAGCTTTTGGACCACTTTGTCTGAATTGCTTGGGATTCACCGCTAACAACAAGGGTTTATTTATATATCTGCAAATGTGTACGTGGCCTCTTGGCACTTTTGAGCAAAACTTAATTTACACACAAGAGGCTTCTGGTTCAAAAAAGCCGCCAGAAAGCCCGTCAAATATGTATCGAGATCAAATGGTGAAAGTTCCATTAAGCCAGTTTATCCGCACATGTTGCTGAAGCCCAGGCAGTTGTATAGTCGTATGTTGAACAGTTATATGTAGAAGATTTTCACTCCACCTCTTGTATTTGCGCCCCACACTTGCATTCCCAACAGTGGCGAGATTCGGAAGTAGTAACGCTGTATGGAAAATCAACAATGCTGCAAAGCCTTCTCATCTAAGCCGATTGGACTCTCGTCTCTTGACTTATAAACACGACTTGTGCAACAATGCTTGGAGTTTACCCTGTATCAAGAGAAACTGTTTGTTGTTTGACTTTCGATGTACTGAAGATTGTCAATCTTCTAGTTATTACAAGCTTATCTCTGTTACTAGTAATTTATTCAGTAATCACCACTCTCCGAGCCGAGCTCAGTAAGTGGCAAAAATGACGTCAGCGAGAAAGCTTTAATACAGGGACTTTATGAGCCTTGTTAAATTGTAGTTGCTTTAGCCCGTAAGAAGGAATCCCAAAAACTAATTCTTACATTGGAGCAAGACCATCAAATTCACAGCATTATGGCATGATATAGTTTTCAAAGCACAAAATTATGCTGCTGCCAGAGAGTATGTGACCATTTTGACTTTGCTTTAGCCTTAATGAGATAGAACGGGAGCCATCATTTCCCATTCGTTCCTCTTGGCACTTTACAGACGGAGAGAAATATTACGTATATGCAAGCAAAGTCATTTTCATAAATTTTGCGCTTCATGAGAATTAAAAGTTGTGTAATCAGCTGGAACTTTATACCGGAATATCAAAGATTCTAGGTTGACTGTGCTCACATAACGATCCTTTGAGACCTTACTCACATTTTGATCTTGAAAGGAGGAGCTGTTAAAAATTCAGCAGGATTCTATTCATGTTGTAAATTCCACTTCCGGGAAATTTATTGCTGACATGCCACAAGTGGATTTTTTCCCAAGCCGAAATAATCCACCGTCCAACACGATCACTTTCCTTCGAAAAATTACTGTGGGGAACGGCGGAGCAGCATCAGGAATCAAAGAATATGTTTCTCTTTGGTGTTGCTCAAATTGGCTTTTTATACGTTACGTTGTTCATTTCAATTTACCTTTCCTCACCTTACCAGCCAGCCATTATAAGCGCTGGAAGTGCGAGAGGCCCCGAAAGGGAGAGCATTAGTTTTGATTCAAGCTCCAATGATTTTTCCCTAGAGCTTGTGGCCTCATTTATGATTCTGTATGTACTAGTCATAAGTATTGTGAGATTATTCCCTATCCACCGAACGTCATTATCATATGTGATGAAAGAACTCGACGAAGCAAAACTTCAGACGCTAGACCAAAATGTCCAAGTTGGCCTTCTAACGCTGATCTTCGCAGTTCTCTCGGTTTCATGAGCATGCAAGCGAGAAAAGTTTAGCAGTCTCCGGAAAGTTTCTCCACTTTTCCCGCCTTGAAAACTATTTACTCTGGTGCACAGAAAAATGAATCAGTGGCCATTGAAATCAGTCGGTCGTTTCTATTTCCTTTTCACTTTTTGTCTTGCTTCAAGACCTTCCTTGATGCTAGATTAACGGTAATGATGAACGACCTTTGTAAAAGCGTAGCTTCAGTTATAAGAGACTTGCTTGTTAGAGTCATGAAATCCTGGCAGAGGTTCTCATTGACAGACGTTCGGCTTACTATCAGGGTTAAAACATTGCAGTTTTTGTAAGCTTAGATTCTAGCAATAAAAACGTATCCGAAAAGCAGTTGTCAGCACGAACCAGGTAATAATTACTCATATCAGCAAAAAGTCGTTATTCTGCTACCAAATCTTTACCTAACGTTTTTACAAAATGTTGACTTCTGAAGGTGAAGCGTCATAGAAACACAATTTATTGCATACTACCCTATCGTTTCTTCCACTTCGTACCACCAAAATCCATATGTATTCGATAATCTGTGATACTGATGCTGTTTGCGGTTTGAACACGTTTTGACAAAATCATCTACATGTTCCCTTGTTATGCACCATAAAACGTTCGCTACTGTTGTCTCAGGTACATGTACATTTCCAATTCCCGATTCCCTCACGATGGAGATGGAATATGTTCAAGTGCGTTCAGGCATTTTGGGTTTATGTGCAAGATTAGCAAGATTCGGCATCTGTTTATGATACAACAGAAAGGTACAATTTTTTCAATCAGTCAGCCAAATGTCTGTCTTCTCCCGTCGCAGAATACATACTTGTGCAAAAAATGTTTATTTTTGTGGAAGCACATTTGTGAGTCGAAACCAAAAACAGTGTCACTATAAAAAAAAGAAATCACTTTTTATGACTGCTAACAGTAACAATCATATTGCCGCGAATATACAAGCTATAACTTCACGGAAAGATATGGTTCCAATGGCACATGTGGCCTACGGATGGAACCCTTTGAGTGAAACTGTCAATTTGACGTTCACTCAGTGCATTAAACGGGTGCTTCAAACAAGTCAAACTGGTTTTGATACCCCTATTTTCAAATTCAGCTCCTGAATTTTGCATGCAACCGCCATTTTCAGCGTCATAATGCCCAATTACATTCGTTATGGGTAGGCAATATTTGTTTGACTTACGGCCATAATCCTTGCTTTTTATATTTTTGTTTGTATAATCGCAAGACTATTACTAAAAGTGTTTCTTCTATCACCCCGTAAAATAACTTTTAGAATGAGAGCCAAGTCAATAACGAAGAGAGCAAATCCCTCAAAAGTTACAGAATGAAAACAGCAGAATAACAGCGAGCTTATAAACAAACAACGAGAAGTGCACGTGCACACCGCTATCACTGAAGCAATAAAATGCATTGAAACGAGTAAATATACGCTTTGATAAACAAAAATTAAGAGCAAAACAAACTGCTTCTGTCGCCATCAAAAATTCTTTCTTCTGTCGCTTTGGTTTTGTGCATTTGATTCCTCATGAGTTTCTGCCTGCAATTTTTCTCAGCGCTGGAGTTCTTTTCGCTTCTCGAACTAGGTTTGTCATCGACTAGGACTGTTTTTTATTCGGGTTCGTGATGAAGAAAGATTCGCTTCTTCATATCATAATCACCTCTAAGGGCTTGCGGGAGCTGTAGCTATCGGTTCCCATAAATCACATCCTGATGAACAGAAATCATAAGAAATCGATACATCTTAAGTGTTACGACTAGTGAACTTTTAAAGCGCGAGGTCTTATGCGGAGATGAAAGTTACGAAAGGACAAGCAACAAATGGCTACTATTACGGCTTGATGTGCTGTCCGCATTCTGACATTCTGTTCTTTCGCAAAAGGAAGGAAGAAAATAAATAATATGTCAATATCATGTTCCCAGTCCCAGTGGACAGGACGGGTATGCCAATTCTCAAAATTTAAGACAAAATATGTCTACATCCGATAAACCGTAGAATATGCCCGAAGCCAAAAAGTGGGCACAAACGTAGAATACAAGCATACATGTTCAACGATTTATAACTGATGTGAGGAAATTTGAGAGGTTAATGGGTTAACAAGGTAATGAATTGAGAATCCCGCAACCAAAAAATCTAAACTGAAAATACACTTGAACATCATAAGCCCAAGTTCAATTACTTTCCCATTAAAAATCCAGTCATGCTTGTTATAACATTCATTATTGATAGGTAACGACCATGCATTATCGCGTTGCAAGGTTACGAGGCGTTGGGTATATACCAGAGTACCAGACCAGAAACAGAAATATTCATTTATATTTTTCAATTAGGTCTCGCCTACAAAAAAGGATATGCCGGAGTTTATAGGCGATGAGAAACACATGTTAACATTAAAGTAATTAACAAGCGTGCGAGCAAGAGCGTTTTTAACATTCTGTTGTTGTTGTTCTAACGTTAAGCTGAACTCGTCATTAGCCAGCTCAAGTTTATTTCCCCATGTGAAATTGACAAACACCCCTGCTTAGAACTGTTACTATCAGACCAAGTATTACGTCTTGTGTCCTTGTTTAGTTTCCACAACTCTTAACTGCAGCAACGACTGACGGCGGCGCGAAGAAGTTCGAACAGAGTATATGCCAATAAGAGACGATCAGATTTCGGAGCTCGCGACTAGTCTAGTGTTTCGACGGCAGGCAGGCAAAATAATATCCATCAGTACTGCTAATTCCTTGACTCTACGCTTGAATACACGTCAACCGTACCATGCCCGTCTTTAGTGGGGAACAGTGGCGATAATCCTGAAAAATGCTCAATTTGCCACTTTTTCATAACCCTCCAGCCCGCCTACGACACGGCCTCTTCCGGTTTCCCCCTGGTGAACCCACGACTTTTACTTCAGTCTCGGATGTGCTTCTGTGCTCGGGTGTCCTGTTGAAGCGTTGTTGAAAGCGGCAGGAGTCGTGGCAGTAGTGTGTTATATTGAACGTGTAATCACAAAGAGAAAAACCTCCCTTCAGGAGGAGTAGTGAGTATCCGTACATGTGAGTTTCGTGGTGAAAGTTATGGCTTGAAGTAATTTAACCCGGAAAATCGCCCTGCGTCAACCAACCGTTAACCTTTGTCTCGTGAAATGAAGCGAGCTTTCCCTTGAGGTAAACTCATTGTTTCGACATTTTTCACTTGCACCCGCATCTCGCGTTTAATTAAGTAATGGAAATTAATTTCTTACAAAAATTTCTTTCCTTACTTTTCACGTCAGCCTTTGGCGACCGGTTTACACGGCTTACAAGTTCTTTCAAACAAGAACAAAACACGAAGCGAGCTGGTCCGCATGACTCCTTGCCAAAAACGGACAGTTGAATGAATATACGCGGCTCACAGTCAGTCGACGAGTTTGTGGTGAAAACGCTCTTGTGGCAATTTCATTACTTCTTGCAGACTCTTTGTTATTGGAAAAGATCGTATTTCTTCCGTCGCTGCGAAGGGATATACAGGCTGAAAGTGTGATTTTTCACCCCAGCCGTAAAACACGCCGACCAACCATTATTTGCTGCGACTCGTTTCCATCCAACTTGAATGATCCGACTGTACGCATTGTCCTTACGTGTCCGTCCCCGTCCCTAGAGGACTTGCTTGTTGCTTTCATTGTCGCCGGCAAAAGATCGTTTTAATATCGCACAGTGGTCAAGGAAACCAGCCAAGCTAGACGCGAGTCACGTGGGGAAAAGAGACATGTCGACAACGTCACATCAATTGTGTAATTAATTCTGCATCAAATGTGGATAAGCTTGCAGTTTTGTTCATGTGCAAATACTCACAGGTTTTCATACTCATGGAATGGAACACAGTTGGCTTGGACCAGTGATATTCTTTTCTGGCGTTAGACTCCAATCCTGGCTTCCTAGTCCCATATGCAACCTTGATACCAGCCTCATCCCAGCCCATTCGAGTCGGCATAAATGTTTTGGAAATAATTCCCTCGATGGGTTTATGACTTCCATTTGACAACCGCAGAATCGGAATCGATTCTCTCGTGTGGAACGAAATTAGTCCATTTTTTCAAGTCCGAACCTTTATTCGAAAGGCAACGGCATTCGTAGATTTCTATAAAACGCTGCCATTAGCTCTCAGACAAAAATATATATCTTCTTCCTCCATGCCCACTTGAACTCTTTCTTCTTATCTGTAATAATTTACGATGTAAATCCGTTCCTGAGCCCCCTGTTAGCCATTTACCACATGCCTCCTATTTGCAGACCATTACTTTATCACGTCAGCCAGTTCTCCTGATCCATACATCGCTGCAGTTCTCTTCTTCCATGACCTGCGGATTCCAGATGAGGCTCAGTTAGGGTTTTTTTGTCTGCAGAGACTTTTTTCGGTAAGATAGAAAGACTACAATGATTCCTGATGGCTCAAGTATCGTTTCTTAAATTACGACGCGTACGAACCGGAACGAAATGCCACTAGTGTCATGTGAAACATTGCAATTCAGCCTTTTTTACTTCATTTGACTCATTTCAACCAGTTCAAGTTCCGCTTGAGACAGTTGACAGAACAGCTTCAGACCGCTAACTTGAAGAATGCACCATTTACGATATGTTCTTTGAATAGTTTCTTGGTCGTATTAATTGCCATTAACGAGCACTCTAACCACCAGCAGTATTTGACCGACATGAGAGCGTTCCAGTCGTAGGTTGCAATCTGAACTGTTTGTAGGAGAAATATGTGACGTGAACAACAAACTTAAAACCCGATTCATTGTGGAACTTAATAGCAACAACTACAACAAGAACTCTGGCCCCAATCCAACACACTAATGCTCTGAGAACTAGCGCCTTATATAACTACATATAACTATAAAATCTTTCCAAACGTAATTTTCTCAAGGTACTTGCATGACCTGCAATTCTGTCAATAATTCATTTTGTAATGAATTTCTTTAATAAACATATAGCTCCATTTCAAGAGGCATAATAATTCGATCTTCCTTGCAAAGACTTGAAACACCCCTTTCTGGTTCAACTTACAATCTAATGACTCATAAACTAGTACCATGAATCCGATCCTTATATGAAACATAGCTATTATTCAACACTTCGCATGAAGAGTTTTATTGCACACAATCCAGCATACAAAGAATATCTAAAGGTACAAGTACGTATCTGAAATGACTAACGATATTCGATTGAGAGTCGAAGCTGTGTACTACTAAAACATTGAACGATTCTAAAAAATGACTATCAAACAAATGGCAAAGCTTCTACCACCGGCTGACACTATAAGTGTCGTAGTTCGAAGCTGACTGGTACACTGGAATAGGAACTTTTAAGAGCAAAGCTTTAGCCTACCTCAATGCTGAAAGCTAATTATCAAACATATATGGCACTGACAAAACAATATTAAATTCGGGTAGAGCTTTGGTCCTCAATCAAGTGCAAAGGTAACAACATAAGAAAACCCATAAAATATACAAAGCTCTCTCATCATTAGATCGGGAGGCGTCAAAGCTCATCCTTGTTTGCAGTGGTGTTGCAAATAGTCACTGGAATAATTTGAGATTCTTCCGTGTCAGAAATGTAGCCCGGTTCACCCGTATAGTGCGTGGGGTACATCAAAAGTGGTTCCGCAGAAAATGCCTTGACGTCTCGGACGGGAAATGCTGATTTCCACTTCTCGCTGAAAGCACAAGAATAAATTCATCAATTAGTCAGGCTTTGCAGCCCAAAATCAGTAGTCTTGACAGGTAATTCGTATTCCTAGGAGAGCTGTCCAGCATACACGGAGCGCTAATACATTATGTCAAATCCACCTCAACATGTATGCTCACGTTTAGATTGCCGAAAAATCCCACTAAAATCTTTATAGTGTGACTGCATCAACATCACGGTTTCTGAAGAATTACAAAAACAAACATACTGCATCCCCTGTCGAATGTGTCATTCTCTGTTGGCTTATACCAGAAAACCTTTTCAAGTTTCATTCTCACTTTTGACTGTGTAAATGGGAAAAGTGCATGCATATGACGAAAACATACACGTAACTTGGCGAAAACAAGATCTCTTGAGCGTGGGCCTTTGCAGAATCCGACACCAACCAAAACATAAAAATAACGATTTTTATTACTACTTTTCTGCCGCCATGAGCACTCACGTAAAGTCCTAAAACTTTTAAGCTTGTTTATGATCTCTTCCCCTTGGAAAAACACAAGATCGAATTAACTCTTGCGTTCTCTCCGACGTGGTTCTCTACATCCAATATGCCAATATGTTCTACACAGCCACATCCAGTATATTCTTCCATCTCAAGCTTGCTTGCTCACTTCCAAGTCTTTCAGATTGCTCTAGCCTTGAAGCTATGGCCTTTTGAGACGCAAGAAATCGCTTTTAGTACCTGCGACAAGAAAAACCCTCGCATAACCCTTAATTATAACGGCTATTATCTAGACATTTGCTGGTTCAATTTGTCCCACTAATTCCTCACACCGTTAGGGTTTCAACTTTTACAAACTTGAGGTAATAAAAACTGAGAGTCATTTACTTGGAGTGTCGGTCGAACATGATCGGCAGATATTCGTCCACAGGTATAAGACGTTCCAATGGTTCCGGAGCGAGTAGTTTCTTCGCTCCTCGATATGTCAGAGCATACCCCAGAGTCCAGTATGAATAACCCACATGGACAATGTGCTTGGTGCCTTCAACGTACGGCTCGTGGGCACCTGCAGATCGTTTTCTTCCAAGATACCTGAAAATATCCAACGTTTACTTTGGCATGAGTGCTAGTAGAAAACCCTATCCCATATTCAACCGCTCTTCTTTGAATGGTAATTAGACCATTAACTTGCATCCAAGCACGATAGTTTTAACTGGTTACAGCTAATTGATCATTAAAAACGATTGAGACATAGACCTCAACCTTGAAAAGTTTTCTTGGCTGATTTTTCGCTAAACGTGACCTTACAACAATAAGTGAAGCTCAAAAGCAGAAAGTTGCTGCAAACATTCACGTACATTAAATCCCAATCCAGTCCCACATTCGCCGCTTCCTGGAAGAGGCGTTCCAACAGCATTTTGAAAAATGGTTCGAACCGTATATCGTCCTCCAGAATCAAAGCAGTATGAATTCTCTCGTCAGCCATCTGCAAAGCAACAGATCGTAAATCACAACGTTGGTCAAACTTTTCAAAACACACGCGATACTCATACCTTCTTCCATATACGGTAATGACTGAGAAAACATCCGATTTCTCCAAAAGTCATGATCCGCTGTGAGTAAGGGTCTCGGTATTCCGGGAGTTGTTTGATTCCCATGTCAACCAATTTCTCTTCTGTCAACTGGCTGTAGGCAAAAAAAAAAGATTCTTTAAACATCAAGTGTGTAGTAGTGGACAACTCATGTCCTTTGCAATGTGAAAACAGAGATATAAAAATAAATTCTTTTTCCTATTTTTCAGAAGCTCTCCATGACCGAACCGGAAAGTACAGCTCGTCTCACCTTCCTCTTCCGCCACCACAACCACAGTCATCATCGACATCGCCACAGCTTTCACCATGACATGCTCGACATGCAAGCAAACATGATGGCTGATCAAACGACGACACCTGATACCTACTATGACGGAACAATGCTGTCCTCTTCAGACAACCCTGTATCCACGTGGGTAGTGACATCCACCCAAGCATACAACATGACCGGATTCAACAGCAAAACTAACGAGACCATAAGTGCTTGTATCAACAACAACAAATATTACAAGCCAGTCTACCGTATCGTTATCCCAATGCTCATTTTTTTCTGCATTCTGTCGATATTTGTTAACGCCATTGTCGTCCTGTCCGCCCGCTGGTGTCGGCGGCCCATGTCCCCAACAATGTACTTTTCTGTTTCCCTGGCTGTTGCCGATACGTTTTCGTCACTGTACCTCGGTTTGGGTTTAATCTTAAACTCCTATCTTCCGTGCGTCTACGAAATTATTCTCCCCACCAAATGTGGCTCGCTGGCTATCGAAGCTTTCAGAGTGGGCACAATTCTTGTCAGCGTGGCGCACCTTCTAGCTTTGGCCATCAACCACTGGATTGGTATCGCCCGGCCACTTCACTACGCAGCGACCATGACCAGGAGGACAGCGTGGACAGTGATAATTGTGTCGTGGGTCATTCCCAACTTGTTCATGTTATTCTACTTTTCTATTCATCCCAACCAAGGGTTCCAGTCTCCAAACTGTGGAATCTACAACTTTCTTCTTGTTCGATCCTATCGTCTCATGTTTGCGTCTTTCGTTTGTGTACCACTGATTGCCATGTCCTTCATTTATATCCATATTTATATTATCGTCAAGGATCACCAGTTGAATCGATTCCGGTATCAGGTGGGTGAGCCGTACAGCCTTTCTTGTATTGCGTATGTTTACAAAGTTAATATATGTAACTGATTTCTAATTTTTTCTTCACTTAGAGTACTTATCAACAAAGCTGTCAACAACTCAAGAAGAACATCAAAGCCGTGTCAACTACTGTCGTCATTTTGGGTACTTATATACTCGGTTTCGGTCCAGGAATTGTGTACTTCATTCTTGTTTGCAATAATTGCGCCGTTAACTTGAAAATGGTATATTATTCTTCTTATGGTCAATTGCAGTTTTTGAAACACTGATAACCGTAGCTTAAACCCTGCAGATTTCACCAGAAGTAAACGTCCCCGTTAGCATCATAAACAACACGCTGCTCATCCTCAAGGTTCTGATAAACCCTATCATTTACGCTGCCAGAATGTCGGATATTAAGGTAACAATTTTGTATGACTCAAGTTTCTTCAGTGTTTTCAACTACTGCAGTCACAAAGTTTCTTATCAATTTCGATTCATCATTCATGCTTTTTTACAGCTTGCATTACGTAAGATGCTCTACGCCGTATTATCCAAACTCTGCGGACGATGGATAACTTTGACTCCGCCTGTAGACCCAATGGACAGAGGGTAAGTCTAGCAATATAGGATTTAATGCAACGAAGTTTATAAAATGGATTGGAAAAGTGTAGTTGTATTGATGTAAGAATGCCCATGGATGGAGGTCGAACATACTAAATGATTCATTATGCTTTGTCCTCTAGGTACTCGACAAGCCACAGATCAATGTATGATTCTAGAAACACAAGGGCTTCTAGAAGAAGCTCGGGCAACTCTAATCGCCGTGCTGGCCAACTTCAACAAATGAATCAAGCTCAGAATCAGCCGCCAGACCAAATTCCCATGGTGGAACTTGCTTCCAACCCTAACCCTAGTCACTCAAGCAGTAGGTCAAATCCCAATAACGGGAATGTTCCCTTGTTAACCAGAAGAACTACGGAACAAGAATGGCATTGATAAACGTCCGGTGATTCAAGTCAAAACTGATGCTGTCTATTTTCAGCAAAGCATTTGTTGATCACAATATATACCTGAAAGAGCTGTATGGAATAAAAACCACGAGGTCATTTTCCAACTTTGTAGACTGTAAGACTAAATAGTCATTTTGAGTTGTAGTTGTGTATCTATCGACTTTTATGTTCTCAGCTCCCCACTTTCCAATCCAACTTATGCTTTCGAATGGAATTCCATTCCAGTACCATTTAGCGTTTCTTCGTGCATGAATGGATAAGGATATACGTATGTAAGGTAACACTTGGTTGTGTATATCTTTTACCAAACTATAACAGTTAGTTCCACACTGACAATTGAGATTGTGATCTCTGTTGATCTTCAATTTCCAATTAGGTTGCCCTCAAAATGAAAGTGAAGGCACCAGATGCTGCCGGTTGTTCGTAATTAGTATAAAATGTACCTAAGAATGCGCTTTCACCGTTTACACCGTACAAGACTTTCCTGAGCAATCTCAAATGTAAATTTAAATTTGTGATCCATGTATGACCTTGTAGGTAAGTGAACCATGTGGAAACTTAACTTGAAGTTCGAATTACAAAGAGACTGTTACTCGAGAACCAAGGTAAGGTGAACCCCCATAATGTGTAACAAACAGTGTCAAGCTGCTTTAACGATAATAAAAGTTTTTGAACTGGCTTGTTTGAAACTGGGATTCGACATACTCGGTGTGTTAGGCCAAAGACCAATAAATTTTCCTCACCTTCCGTCACTAGCTTCGAGGATTTCGTAGTCCACACCGAGCAGGCTTAGAACATTCTTCATCTTGCTCAAACGATCAGGTCGTCGCTTGAGGTTAATAAGGTATACTTTGCTGAACCCAAAAGTTGTCAGTTCTTCATCCTTGAGTAACCATTTTTCAAACTTCTTCAGCCTCAACGGTGGATTTGGCCAGTATGCTAAAAATAAGAGTAAGTAAGTTCGTGCATCATGCATGCACTTGAAAATGGGCACGGTGCGTAGTTTTGCATCAGTGACTGAAAACTATCTTACTTGACATTTCGATCAGAACGTTTCTGAGTTGCTGAGAATCCACATTAAGATCTTCAGAGTCATCCAAAGGTGAGATTATGTACCCGTAACTATGGTCGTTGCAAACGTGCATTTGATAGCCTTTTGATTTCGCGTTCGTGGCAAACAGAATTATGTCATCATCCGGAACATCTTCTTTCACCTTTTTGAAGTCCGGTACAATTCGCTTTCTGAGATTCATTAACACGGCAGAATGAATCATCGGTACCGCAAAACAGCCTGTCTTCTTACGATCAACCATTTCTTTGTAGTCTTCGCTTCTGTTGTAGTAGTAATTTTCTAGCATTGAACCCCAGAAGTTGCTATACATTCCTCCACTTTCAAGCATTGGTGCAACTAGATCTAACTGCTTTTGAACAAGCAGTCTCAGGCTTTGACTGTTGGCCAGTAGTACATCGGCATCTAGAAACTGCAAGTTGAAGAAATTTTAGAAATTTAGTTTCGAAGGCATCCACTAATTGCATACTTCAACATTAAACATACCCAGATATAGTCTGCCCATATCTTTCGAGCGACACGAAGGGCTCGTTCTTTCAGCTTGATAATATGTTTGAAGCGCCCATCAGTCCATTCCGTCGGCCCTTTAGTTTGATCCGGTTGTCGAAAGGGCGGTGAGTCAATGATTTCTGCAGAAACTGAATGATAAGATCCTCTAGCATCGACTTCTCTGATCCAGCTCCGCAGGAGCACGGCAGTTTCGTCTTCATTATGGTCACTCTGGACCCTGAAAAAAGAAAAATTGATTAAGATTTCAAAATAATAAGGTCATTAAAGATTCTAAAAGCTTACCACAATGAGATTCTATCCTTAGGGTAGTCTAGTCTTTCCAACAAAGATAAAAAGTAAGGCAATGTATGCACCTTGTTACGCACTAGGATTGAGATTAGCACTGAAGGTTCCAGAACTTGATCAATTCCTGAAGTCACCTGACTGATGTTTTCGAACTCCTCCTGACCAGCACCACCGGAGCTAATAAAAACTACAACAAATCCTAAGATTAGCGTCAGTCTCACGAGATTCCTAAAATCTAGATGGACCATGTTTGAAACCGGAGTTCTAAATAAGCTCAAGTCCTGGTAACAAACGGCCAGTTTTGGTTCACTAGCTCAAATTCATTCCACGGCTGGACGTCAACTTCCACAAAAATTATCTTGGGACTCCAGCAATTCAGCTGATTTCCGGTCGGTGGCAAGAACGGCTTAAATCAGCAGACGTACACGTGTAGAAGTCGTACTAAAGTTTTTTGTTTACATCACGTGAAGAACTAAACCGTGCGATCTTGGATGCTTCACTTCCCATCGCGTACCACCGCCCGCGAGAATTCAAACTGCGGCTCGCCTCTCGCGCTCCTCTAGGCTTTATTCCGCGTCAACCGCGATTTCAAGACACTCTAATTTGAATTTCGGCATATTACGTGCAGAAACGTCTCTGTTTTTGTGAGAATTAACTGGTGTTAAACAATTATATTTGCGAAGCATTAATTCATTTGCTGTCTGTCAGACTTCTCTTGTTGCCAATATCTATCAAGATTTTCCAAGTTTCATCGTTCACTTGCTTGTTTGGTTTGATTAAAGCATTGCTGAAATCGTTGAATTTTCATATCAGGAGAAGTGAAAAATTTTCAGGACAAGGAAAATGTGTGTCTCTTTCGTTTTGATTCCTCTTAATATGATGCTATGACATAATAACAATGATTGTCATTTTTGTTGCAGGGCTCGAAATACTGAAAAAGAAGATAAAGATAAGAAGCGGCGTCGCGATTCGAGCTCCTCAAGTTCTTCGTCATCATCGAGCTCATCGTCGAGCTCCAGTTCAGGTTCATCCTCCAGTGGGTCATCCAGTTCATCTTCGTCTTCAAGCGATTCTTCACCATCGCCCAATCGTAACCGTGGTCGTGACAGGGATCGAGGTAGGGACAGAGAACCTCGAGAAGCAAAGGCGACGGATAAAGAGCGAACTGACAGGGAGAAACCAGCTAAACCTGAGCCAAGAGCCAAAAGCAGGTCTCGTTCTAGATCTCCTGCTTCGAAGCGGAGCCCACCACCGAAGGCTAGATCTAGGTCTCCAAGAAAGCCGCGTTCGCCAAAACTCTCTTCACCCCGTAGGGATAGAGATAGCAGGCGTGACAGGTCACCAAGACGTTCCCGATCTCGTTCCCCTCTTCGAGATCGTAGAGATCGTCCTGACCGCAGAGAAGGTATGTAGATTAGTGAATATGAATATGATCACCGCTCATAACTGCCCGCGTATACGCCTTATCGAATCTGAATTTCATTTTCCAGTAAAAAAGGAACGTAGCCCCACTCCAAAACCCACAAAAATTTTGGTTGGACGTCTTACTCGTAACGTCACGAAGGATCATGTTCAAGAAATATTTTCAGCATTTGGTGGCATTAAGGTAATAAATAACCATGATTTTCATGATTAGAACCGATTTACACATGGGATTAATGTTCCAAATGTGGTTGTTAATGTGATTTTGCAGAACGTGAGTTTCGATACAGAGCGTTTTCATCCTCACTTGACCAGGGGATCCGCATACATCGAGTTCAACACTCCGGAAGAAGCTGAGACTGCGATGAAGCACATGGATGGGGGACAAATTGACGGACAGGTAAATATTATGGATAGTTTGTGAATGACGCCACATTCACGTCTAATTAACTTTTGTATGATTTTGTTCAGGAAATTTCGGTCGCTCCGGTCCTCGCTCCAATTCAGAGACCTCCTCGCCCACCCATGAATCGCCGTAGATCGCCTCCACCAAGAGGTCGACGAGCTTGGTCACCAAGAAACCGTTCACCACCTTACAGAGGAGGTGCGGGTCGTAGGTCACCACCACCACAGCGGCAAAGACGCCCGTCTCCTCCCAGACGTCGTGACCGTCGCTATGATCGCTCTTCTTCATCTTCTTCTCGTTAAATAAACGTTGGTCAATGATGAGTCGTCAATATTGGTAGCGATTGTTCAAACTCAAACCTAAATGGCATGTAAGTAGCACTCCAAAACGGGAACGGCTGTTGAGATGTATTTTATAAGCTATGTAGCAGTAGTTTAGTGTTGATGGATTGTACAGCTAAGGCTTTGTTTTAGCAAGCAGTAGTTATGTATTTTCTGATAGAGATATTGGATTCATTCCTGTCAAGTTGGATTTTGCGTGATGTGTTTTTGTATTTTCGAAATACTTTTACGAAGACTTGATTCAGTTTAACTCTCGTAGGTAGGTCTGACTAATGTCCTGCCCGCGTCATTTGTTTTGACTGTACTTAAAATTTTAATATTTCTGGAATAAAGCTCTAGAGCTGCAAAAAATCAGATCTGTATATAGTTCAGTTGATAGTTTCCAAGCTCTTGCTGGATTTTATTCACAAACCGTAGACATACCCATAGTACGTGCTCATACCAAACCTTATAAATTATACACTATTATCCTTTTTTAGCGAACGACGGACCTGTTGGCCACAAGGCAAACTAGCTATTACAATGTTCATTGGTGTTTGTTATTCAATCTATCTAAAAACCCTGTCACGCAATGAGGTAGCATATTTTCATTGTGGTGTGCTTGAGCGGAAGCAAAGCCGAGCCAAGAGGTACCATGATCCACGGGATCGTTCGCATAGCTTATTTACTTTCCCCTCCAGAAATTACCTATAAGGGTAAAGCCGACGGTATCCATAACCACCGGGGTAAAAATCTGCATGCCATCCCCTTGTTTACCAGTTGCACCAGCAAACGACAAAACTTTCTCCCAATTTTTGTTGCCAACTGCCAGCGTCACATTGATTTCAAAGGTGCAAACATAGTCCCAGCCAATTTCCTAACTCGAGCGTCATAGCAAAGATGTTATCATACACTTGACCTTCCAGTAGCGAATTACAAGGCTATTCCGCCGTGTCAACGGCGCAGTAGACCCCATTTGGCTATACTAACTCGGAGAAACCACTTTAATCTAAAAGCGATTAGCCCACATAACTTGAAACGAATGTCAATTTCAAATCTTGATTTTGATTTCCTGGAAAGATTTTTCGTCCCTGGGGATGTAGGTCTTGAACTTATTTACTGAAGCCCTAGCAAAGGAAGAGTCGGAGCCCGACAGGGAGCGACAGTACCAGTCACTCCGCTATTCGCGCTTTTATCTCTGCAAAATCTTGGCAAATCTTGGTGAGAGAGTGATTATGTTAGACCTGAACTTGGATAACTTCGAGTGTGCTTGCGCACGTGATACTCCCTTTGTCCTCACAAGTCCCACTTCGCTTGAAGCGTGTGCTCAACTAGACTTAGAGGTGAGTAAGCGGAAATCAAATCAATCCGATTTGTAATTATCCTTTTCCATCCCACTGTTTGCAGCCTAAGGACCTCATTTACCGAAGCATTTCCGACTATGAAGAGCTGTACAGCGACTTGCCTCTGTCAGAAGCGTACAGGATTTACGAGAAGAACGAGTCAGTTCGACAGGGTAAAAATTAAATTCTCTGATCTTAAGTTTCTACTGCTGTCCTCAAAATGGGCTACATTTTCGTTTGCATCGTCACAGAGCATTTGTTAAAATGCCGCCAACTCCGGAACAAGATGCTACAAGAAAATCAAGTTCGAGAAGCCCAGAATCCAACGGCAGGTTGTGTGAAGTTCAAAGAAACGACAACCACTGTTACCTGCGGCTACGCTTCTGATTCTGAGCGACAACGTTCAACGCCGTCGCCGAGACAATCCAAACGAACTTCAGCGAAGGCGAGAAGAGCCTATTCGCATCGGAGTGTTCCAGATTTGAGTGCGAATTTAGACTTTAATAAACCCAAATGGAGCCCCAGAGATCATCCCACCTGTAAGTTTCAGTTTGACGAAGATCGAATATCCAGCGGTTATCTTCAGAGGTACTTTGAATTTCTTTAATGAACAATATTATATACGTTATATTTTATACTTTGTACTTATAATAAACCCTTATACTTCCAGCTACGCTGATATTCTTGGGTCGGAAGAGCTTTCTTACGAGGACAGAAAGATTCTCGAGTGTCTCATTCTCAAAAAAGGAAGAGCTTTAGAGTGGGACAAGCAGTGCCAGGAATACAGAACAGTTTGGGAAAATGAAAAGCTCCGGCGGTACAAAGTAAGTAATATGTTAGTAAATTAAGAATAACAGAATTTAACCACAATTGTGCTGACATTAAAAAATTTAGGCAGAACAACTGTTCCTTCAAGAATGGCAGGACCGACTTATGGAAAAGAGAAAGCAAGAAAACAGTGAGAACGCCAAACGTTGCATGGAACTGCAGACAAAATGGAGACAGAGCAGAGAAAGTTTGCGCAAACAACTGCAAGAGCGTGATGTGAGGGTCCAAAAATACTTGGAAGATCTCAACTACAAGCGTGTAAGTTTTGGCGAATTTGCCAGTTTTTCAGCTGGTAATCTGATGTAGCATGCTGAGAGGTGTACTAATTTTAGCTAATTGTGTACCGTGAACCAACATTGACTATAAGACAATTTCTCATTATAAAAATGCATTACAGAGGCTACAAATAAACGAAAAGCAGAGGGCTGAAGCTCTTCGCCAACTGCAGGTGGGGCGATCCATTGACAAGCTGATAGAACAAGACAAACTTCATCGCCAAATTGCTAAAGACAAACTCCAGAGGAAATTGGCTGAGGCCGAAATCAGGAAACGGCGCAAGGCGTACGACTACTGGCGAGTGAGTCTTTGTCACCTGATAACATGTTGCGTTAAGGAAGATTACGACGATGATGGATTTGCCGATGGGGGTGGTGGTGGAGGTGGAAGCGGAAGTTCCGGCATATTCAGAGTATTACTATTGTATTGCTGACCTCCTCCGTTATCCTGCAGGGCTGCTTCAGCATCATTTTTGATGCTATCAGAGTCTATGACAGGATTGGCACAATGTTGATGTGTCACTACGAAGAGCAGGGTGAAAGTTAATATAGCGTCCACAACGAGAACAGCGTTGAACAAGCTCAAAAGCATGAATGACGATGATAGATGATTCAAAATTGGCAAGAGGATTGCTCCAGCTAACGCAGTGAAGGCCAATATCTGAGCAATGATCCATACTTGAACTGACATGAATGACTTCTGCAGGAGCAAGCAAAGATAAAAGAATTTAGCCAAGTCCTTCAAACCCCCTTTGACACCACTTCACAATTGTAAGGCCTACCTTATAAATGGTCCAAACTGAAGACGTCAGATGCAGGCCGGCTGCAATGAAACCCAAATTGACTGTCCAGTCAATAATGGATTTTACTGCCGTCATCTGAATGCAATCACTGCAAGGTTCAAGATTGTGGTCTGGATCCCTCCCTGTTTCAATCCCTTTAAAGTAGTAAACCCGGTAAATATCCTCCCTGAACGTGGAACCAGCCAAGTATATTCGAAGTGTCGCCAAAAACGTTGGGATGGATAGGCTCTGCAGACAATTTTGAAAATTAGATCTCAATTTAAAAGGAATTTCCCGAATATCCAATTCAACTTCTTACGCACAGCTGTCATGACGCAAGCTAAGGAAATTTGATTCCTTCGAACAATTTCAAAGACTTTGGAAGACATTTTGGCAGTATATCAAGTTAGCTTCGACCCTGAACCATTCGCCTGTGAAACTGATTAGAAAAGATACTGATACTAAAGAGTTTCATGTACAAGTTTCGTAATTCTTGCAAGAAACCATCAAGATTGCTCAAAAGGCCTTTGTCGGCTTGAATTCGAAATGACGTTTGCGGTTTATACTACACATCGGGAACGAAAACATTACTCATTTACCACTGACCGCCATCCGGCCAACGACCATTTGTTCTCGTTGTTTCCTTCAAAGTTGCACCATATAGTAGTCGGTCGAGTCATTGCTGTAGAGGGATTCGATTAGAAGCCATTTTTGTTATTATTAGGAGAAATTTCATTTCCTTAGAGCAAAGCGTTTTTCCTGTGGCGACTATAGCGTGTTTTGTTGTTTACACAGCATGTCCAGGAAATGAATCGGCTGGAAGACGCTAAAAGATGTGCTCTAA
>JAQGBJ010000067.1:0-75266 GCA_034698345.1 Sphaeridia pumilis
AGTCATCCAGCTCGGACCAACTATCTTCTCCATTTGGGCTGCTCCCTTGCATCTGGCTGTCAGTTCAACCATTCTTTACAACATCCTTGGACCTCCTTCGCTAGTTGGAATACTAACAATGTTGCTGACAGTGGGATCAAACATTATGATCATTCCAAAGTATCGGGAACATTCTGAAACTCTAGTGGCCTTCAGCAAGAATGTGCTTGCATCAGTTACTGAGATCCTAAATGGCATCAAGGTACCATAACTACAAAAGTGAAGTGTACATCAGGATAAATCATTACAATTGTGTATTTTTTCAGGTTATCAGGTTAAATGCTTGGGAATCCGCATTCATCAGACGTCTACAAAGCATCAGAGAAAGTCAAGCAAACGTTCTGTTCTATAAAGCTACGACATTAGCCGCGCTGACGTTTTTTGAAACATTCGCACCGTACTTCATGACATTAGCAACGATTTGGGGTGTCATATCTTCGGGAAACGAACACATTTTCACTCCTGAAGCGTTTCTTTTGACAACTATTGTCTTCAACATGATGTACGATCCGATAATGCGGTTTCCTATTGGAGTTACTAGAATTGCTCAGGTAAGTCCCTTAACTCTTATTCCATGCTTTTATAGACTACAAAATAGTGCCTAACAGCTTTCTTTTTGACTTTGACATAGACGTGGGACAGTGTCCAAAGATTGAGGTCGTTTCTAAACTCCGAACTGGTTAACAGTGGTAATGCTGAAGGCGACTGGGTTCAGCAAAGTTTCCTGTTTTCTTCAATCGTGAAACAAACAAGACACGTGGCCATCGTTGGCGACCTTGGCTGTGGAAAATCTACACTACTGCTCCGTGTCGTCGGTGTGTCTACATTCTACTTATGGGATTCATGACCGATCAAATTGAAGTTGAACTGAAGCAAGACCATTTGTGATTGTAGAATCTCTAACCCCGAGTGGACCAGTTGGATACGTCGGCCAGAACGTTTGGCTTCATGCTGGCACTGCAAGGGAAAACATCATGCTCGGCTCACCGTATAACAGCTCTAGATACCAGCGGATTTTACAACTGACACAGCTTTCTTATGATCTGGATGGACTTCCTGCTGGAGACATGACCTATCTAGAGACTAACGTGAGACAATATCCTCAATTTAAGTTCTAAGTCGATTGTGTGAATATTAGCGTTTTGAACTGTTTCGTAGGGTTCGAACTTGAGCGGAGGGCAGAGGCAGCGCGTAGCTCTAGCCAGAGCTCTGTATTCCGAGTCAGCAAGTTGCTATGTTCTGGACGACCCATTCAGCTCAGTAGATGCTGCTGTTACTGAAAAAATCCTGAATGGGCTATTTGGAATTACAGGATTTCTGAAGTCTAAACCTTGTATAATGGTTACATCTAATTCAGAAGTTCTGAGATATTTTTCTGAGATCTACTTGCTAAATAAGGATGGACTTCGTCGGGTGTGTGATATACCTCAGCTTGATCTTGTAAGTCCCTCCATACTTCAGCTGAAGCTGTAGCAACATTAACTATTCCTGATTTCATGTCTGTAGAACAACAATCTTACTGCTGACGAAACCGAGAAGTCGGGTGATTTAAACACATCGGAAGCATATTTTCACCCCTCTTCAAATTCGGAATCTACCCAACAGTGCACCATTGCGAAGCCGGACCTTCAGCAGCGAGTCCCATGGAGCGTCTACATGACCTTTGCTAAAGCTGGAAACCCGTTGATTCTTGCGGCTGGTCTACTTTTGCTGCTCTCATTCCAATGTAATTTGATTCTAGCTAACTTTATAGTGAATCTATTGCATTTTAGAAGTCTATTTTTCAATTACAGATTCATCACTTTTGGCTGACGCTTTCCTGACGAACTGGGCCAAAAATCTCACTTCTTCCCAAAGCTTCATCAGAACTTACGTATTTTTCGGGGTCATCCAAGGAGTCACCCTGACGTTGAGCAGTTTCTTGATGACCTACAGTCTGCAGCAAGCGACTTCAGCACACTTCAAAACCTTCACTGTTTCCATTATGCATGCGCCGTTCGAACAGTACACTGCCGACCTTCTTGGTAAATTGATGAACATCTGCTCCAAGGACTTCGTGATTCTAGACGACGAGTTGGCTCTCAACCTCAAATGGTGGTTGCAGCCAGGCGTCAAGTTGCTCTTTGTCTTCTTCACTTTGATATCGACAGCACCGCTTCTAATAGTCTTCGTATTACCTGTTATCTCCGCGGCAAAAGCGATTGAGGTATAAAATACATACTATTCGCTGGCTTGGTATGTTTACTCAATGCTACTTGCTGGAGAAATCAACGTTGAATGTAGAATACTTACGCTATTGCAGCCAGGAGGTGCAAAAAACTGGAGTCTGAAGTCCGTTCGAAGCTACTGAGCAGCCTTCAAGAATTGACTGTTGGCCTCAGGGTTGTTGCAGCCTTCCAAGCACAAGAGACCTTCCAAAAGCGATTTGAAAGACATATCCACGATTGTCGAGCTTTGAGCTTTGCTGCCGAAGTGATCAGCAGGTAGGTTTTTAAACAGAAATATAAATGTTCAATCAGTCTTGAAGATATGTTTTGACTTTTAGGTGGCTTGCTGTAACTCTAGAGTTACTATCGATTATCATTATAGCAGGGACCGCCATCTTATGTGTTCTTAACCGAGGAACACTGGAAACAGCAAACGCCAGCTTGGTGCTCAACTATGCTTTGCAGATAACCTTCTTGCTACGAATCACAATCAAGTGGGGCTGCGAATTCGAAGGCAGCATGATTTCGGTGGAACGAATTTGCCAGCACATCCAGACTGATCAGGTTGGATTCACTCAGTTGTCCATGCCACCTTATACCTTAGGACTAATGTGATTTTCTTTAATACTAGTCTATTTTGTACCCAAGGAATTCGATATGAAGTCACAGCAACAACCAAGGCGGCTACAGAATGGCAAAATAACTTTTTCAAACTACGAAGGTCGCTATTACGGCAGTTTGAAGCCTGCAATCAAAATCAAAAGCTTGGAAATAGCCTCGAATGAAAAAGTGTGCATCGTAGGCCGAACTGGAGCTGGAAAATCTTCTTTGGGCCTCGCTTTATTTCAGCTGCTGGAAACAGTTAATGGCCGAATCGAAATAGATGGTAAAGATATTTCAACCTTCGACACTGAGGTTCTCCGGAGCATCGTTTGTACTGTACCGCAGGTATTTAACCTGAATGTGAGAACTCAAGAAACAGACTTCAAAAGTGCTCACAATTGGCATTGATTTTTACTAGGAGCCTATCCTGTTCTCAGGGACAATTCGTTTTAACCTGGATCCACACGGAGTTCACTCTGAAGCTCAATTATGGAGAGTCTTAAATTGTGTGAATCTACGTGAACACGTCTGGAAGTTACCTAACAAACTGGATGAACCGGTACAACCTCAAACTTCTCAATTCAGGTGATCTGAACTCAGTCAGTTATGCATTCTTCCTGAGATGAGAAACAATAAAGTAATTTTGTCGTCTATAGTGCTGGCACCAAGCAACTCTTGTGTCTCGCCCGAGCCTTTCTTCGTGATCAAGCCAAGGTAATGGTGCTCGACGAAGCATTGTCCCACGTTGACAATGACACAGAAGTACAGGTTATGGAACGACTGCTAAATGGAGAACTACGAAAGAAGACGGTCATGATCATAAGCCACAAACCAGAAGCTATAAAACATTGTTCGAGGTAAGACCGCTCGTCCTAAACTTATGAGTTCCTGATGTGTAAGGTTTGTTACTCAATGTAAATACTAATGTTCTACAGGGTCATACGTGTTCAAGATGGAGAAGTACTACAATAGTATAGTAACACCTTCAAGCTCCAACTTCTAGTACTGAGTTTCTGTATTTTTGAAAAAATCATGGTTTCTGCAAACAAAACACTGACACACAAGAATTATATGCAAAGACTATTGAAGTATAATGTGCATGACTTCATTTTCTAGCCATTCGTTACTATAAATAGTCTAGGCCTAAAGCTTGTCAGCTATACAAACAGATCAAGAACTTATTGCAAGTTGCACAGAACATGATTATCGCATCACTGCTTTGGAATTAACCATCTATAATACTTCTCAGACATAGGATAAATTGCAGAATCTCAAATCCGCATTAGCGTCTTCTAGCACTCTACACATCGAGCTAACTTTCCTTTAAGTTATACGCATCTATTCATATTCTAACCTCTCGCATTTAAATCCTCACGACATATACTGCACCAGCAATAGTACTTTTTTCATTCTAACCAATAATGGTATATCACTCATATTCCACCCTCGCATTGATTATCACTATTACATTTCCTCATTCTTCATACAGCTACTCACATTACCTACTTCCTTTGAACTAAAACTGAACCCAATCTCCACCACCACTATTTGAAGATGGAGGTGGAGGATTGAATGCTGCCGGTGGTGCAGCTCGGTGTGAAGGTGACGTTTGCGGTGATGGTCCCGGAGGTGGTGCGATCTTGTTTCCTCCGGGTGGCGGTGGCAAAAATCCCAGGCCAGGCTTTGCCTTTGGTTTAGCCGGTCCTTCACCACCATCTTTTTTCTGTGAAAAAACAATGATGCATGAACCTATAGTAGCATATTTCTGACACTATTAGAGCTTAAATCCTTCAAAGCTTACAGTGATTTTCATGTTGATTTTGATGGTTTCCCCCTCTTTGAATCCCAAATCCAGCTGCGGCTTCGGATCTTCCTTCTCCTTTTCAATCTGCTGCTCTTTCTGAACCCATTTAAAGTGGTCTTGTAGAGCCA
Source organism: Sphaeridia pumilis (assembly GCA_034698345.1). Lineage (NCBI taxonomy): Eukaryota > Metazoa > Arthropoda > Collembola > Symphypleona > Sminthurididae > Sphaeridia > Sphaeridia pumilis. Next base: position 4,782 of record JAQGBJ010000067.1, read on the forward strand.
CATTCAAGTCAAAACTGTCCGACCTGTCGGCGAATCCTACACCAATGAACGCATTTCGTCCTGGAATACATCAAATTGCAAATTAACATTCACAACCATTTAATCTTGCTTTATTTCACAATAGTTAAATCGCTCTTTCAACTACTGTCATCCTTACCATTATCATCTTGTATCCTCAACACGAAGTACCTCGAAGAATCTGACACAGCTTCCACAGAGACCCCAGGGTACGTCTCAATCGGACATTGGGCGAAAAGAGCACCACTCATCTTATCTTCCAACTTGATTATAGCCGTATTTCCTTTCGCTACTAAACGCATTCGTCCAGTCCAGTCGGGATTGTCCAAAGTCCATTCTGTAGCCCTGAAAACCAAGATATCATTTGTCAACTCAAAACTAACTAACAGCTGTGTATCAAATTTTATGAGTTTTCAATAATATTTTTTACAAACCTGTAACCTCTGTTAGATGTCCTGGGAGGAATTCGATAGACGAAAACTTCGGACTTTACTAAAAGTACACTCTCATACTCGGCCATGATTTCGAAAAAGAGAATATTCAAGATCGAATCAATTGAGCTGTCAATGTCAACTTGGATATTTACGGGTTTGACAGTTAAACTGAATTAGTCAGGCTGTTTTAACGCCGTACTGACAGAGACTGAGAACCAAGGATGTTAATAGAGTTTCAAGCTTTAAGATTTCAAGCGCGTTCGAAATTACATGAAATGCACGAAAAATTAAGAAAATTTCAAGAAAACGGGAATATGGGTCAGTGGGATGCAATTTTCTCACAGACCAAGGCGACGATGATTCTCTGCAGTGTGACGTGAATGAATGCCTCCCTACTACGAAATTTCAAATTTCCCGCGGCAGCATATCACGTGAATCATATACGACAGGATGGCAGCGGGACCAATTGCGGAACGTAATCAAGGTAAATACAAAATTAAAATTAAATATTACTCTTTAAAATTAATATAAGCAAATTCTTTGATTTTTTCTGCATCGAATGGTATGTAATACTCTAAAATTGCGTAGTCCAAAGCCATCTAAATGTGAAGTTTTCAATTTAGCCGGCTCACACGTGTAGACTGTCGATTCTCTTTTGTTTTGATTTATTGATAATATTTGTGAACTTTTCAAAATTTGAACTTTAAACATACTCTCTTTTCAACACTTGTTTCAGATGCGACGGTCTACGTCGGAGGATTGGACGAGAAGGTTTCAGAACAACTTCTCTGGGAGTTGTTTGTTCAGGCTGGACCTGTTGGTAAGTTTATCCTTTTGTTTCAAAGAACTTTTTTTGATTTGCAAAAAGGTCCGATCTATAACGAAAAATTGGTTTGCTTGCAGTTAATGTTCATATGCCCAAAGATCGAGTATCGTTAAACCACCAAGGATACGGCTTCGTTGAATTCATTAGCGAAGAAGATGCTGACTACGCGATTCGGATACTCAACATGATCAAACTGTTTGGGAAGCCCGTTCGGGTCAACAAAGCTTCAGCTCATCAAAAGAATTTGGACGTTGGAGCTAATGTGTTCATTGGAAACTTGGATCCTGAAGTTGATGAGAAGTTGTTGTATGATACATTTTCTGCGTTCGGTGTCATACTTCAAACTCCAAAGGTACTGTTCAGGCAAATACCGCTTTCTTTTTGTGACTAAAAGCAGCAAGATCTTCATGTTTTTTGTTTTGAAATTTTTCAGATTATGCGTGACCCAGACAGTGGAAACTCCAAAGGCTTTGCATTCGTCAACTACGCCAGTTTTGAAGCCTCAGATGCTGCAATAGAAGCCATGAACGGACAGTACCTCTGTAATAGGCCGATCTCTGTTTCCTATGCTTTCAAGAAAGATGCTAAGGGCGAACGGCACGGATCTGCAGCTGAAAGGTAAGTGCCTACAGCTAATTCCAAATGCTCTGTTGAATCTTCTGAATTTCAATGTTGTGCATTAACCCTTTTACAGGTTACTTGCTGCTCAAAACCCACTGACAACTACCGATCGACCAAACACACTGTTTGCTGACGCACCACCACCATCTAACCAGCCACCGACTATTGCACCTCCACCGCCACCTCCAATGGCAATGCCACCTCACATGATGACCGGTATGCCACCAGGAATGCCACCCGGCATGGGTATGCCTCCACCACCACAACAATTTGCTGCTGCTTCCATGCCTTGGGGAATGCCTGGAGCTTGGCCGCCAATGCCACCTGGTATGGCAGGAGCCTTCCCACCTGGATTCATGCCTCCGCCACCCCCAAGAGGTGCACCTCCACCGCCTCCAGCATACTGAATGAGAAAATATTCCTAAGTTTTGTATGTTTTATATTAATGTTATTGATATTTGATATTGATTAATCTTATTTGTCTTGACTATTCTAGATTACCATCTAAATGATTGATAACCATCTCATGTTCTTGTAGCAGTGAAAAGTAAACATGTGAAGAAGACATCAACATCATGCAGCATTCAATTGTTTATTGGTTCGCAGCCTTAACCTAAGTATAAATACTTTTTCAAGTCTAAAAATGCCTTTTCAAGTATTTGATGCTCATAGGTACAATTTTTGAGTGATATATAATAGTTTCTCCAAAGCAGCCAATTTTGAAATTCTTAAACCCTTCTTGTAAACTATCACTACCCGCAGCCGAATAATAGGGAACACAGGAACGAACTACGGGGCGATTTTACTACAAATTAATTCGATCACAGTCGCTTATATATGTTGCAATGTGCAAAGTCTCATTGAAGCACTTTTAGAAATTTTGCTAGTATTCTATCAACTGCAGCCTTGGTACAATCTAAAGCTGAAAGGTTACTGTGAGAGTTATAATATTTCTGCTGAGAAACCTTAAAGTATATAATTCTCATTTAACAAATTTTAACTGCTCTAAACGCTATAGCACTTTATAGGCTCGGACCCTAGTAAACCTTCCGGACAGTGTACGTATAAATTATTTTCATGACATATATGAAGTGGTATAATCTAAAAAGTACAGAATATTTTGATCCCCTCCTAGAAGGTCTGCTATAAATCTAAAGTTGTATAGGCACTGCTTGTAGCACACTTGACGTACTCTTTTACCCCTAAATTAGACAAACGTAAAAAATAAAACTTCATAAAAGTACAAACAAGACATTCAAAAGGACATAACAAGACAACGAACAAGAACATAACGACTCAACAATTTTTGGAACACAAAAATATCACGGGAATCACAAATCTATCATGGATTTGACATAACAACAACAACAGGGAATCATATTTACAACTCCAACACAATTAACAATGTCTTTCAAAACGCGCTATCAAAACGCTCTTATAATCATAGTAATTTCTATAGGTATTCTTCATATCTATAGCGTGGCTTTTACTTATAAACTGGAATAAGTTATCTTACCTCCAAACTATATATTTTAAGGCAATAATCACTTGCTCATAGCCTAATAACATTACTTATTGAACCTCAAGTGCGAATAATATCTTTTGTTTAACTTGGCCCTCTTCTACCCTTGAATTTAGATCCTTCTAATCATTATTTAAGATACTATATTTTGCTCCGTTTCCAACCTGGTCAAGGGAAACTTGTGTGCAAAAGGCAAAATGTTAGCTGCACTTCAACGCTTGCAGTCTACAGCTAAATCTCGCGAGTACAAACGTTCATCATATTGCTTTGTTCACTTGTGACTTGGTTTCGTGGACCTGGATTCAAGACAGTATCGGCGAGGAACACATGGAAATTGCAGCGAGCAAACTGCAAAGTAGTTGCTAGACATCGGATGATTTCGAATTGCTCTTTTTTATTTGGCTTGGGCGAAGTTCAGATTCTGAGTCTTCCTACAGAATTTTTAAAAAACCGTTAGTAACCTTCAATTGTATACTAGAATCCATTTAGATTTCCAGATGATCTAACTAACCTGATGATCAAGTTCCTCCAAACTCTCGAGTCTTGCAATTGGAGCTTGCGACGAAGGCAGGTCCCAGGAATCAGGTTCACTTCCTTTCGAGTCTTCTCTACTCGTTTCCGTCCACAATTGCTGCTGCACAAGTAAAAACAGTCAAAGTCAGTTTTGGAACCTCAGAAAGAAGTGAAAATAGGCCTGAAGTACCTTGTGAAGGTCCGTCGGTTGCGAACACGACCGCCCAACGCCCGCATAAGGAGGCGGAGCCTCCACAGGACTGCTGAAGCTGTCGGCCTTCCTGCTGCTGATGGGCACTAGAGGAGGAGCAACGCCGCCACTGGTGGCGCCTATCGGCAAACTGTGGAAGTTGGTGGCGCTGCTGCTGCTCGGCGACTCGTCGTGAAGAAGACTCTGACCGCGATGTATCCCAGGCCTTGATGACGGAGGTTGAGGTTGACTCAACGGTGGCCCGAAGTTGATCAGCTGCCCTTGGCCCCCATGCATTTGTTCCAGAATCCTTAGGATGGATTGAACATCTGAAGCAACACGACCTTCAAGGGAAGACATTTGCCTGGAAGATACAACTTTATTACAGATTTTCCCGCCTTTGATATGAGGTCAGAAATCGGAGGTAAACCCTTGCGTACCTGCTGAGATCATCCATTCGCTTGTTAAGCTGAGCATTACTAGGCCTCGACGATCTTCCCTGACTCCCGGCATCTGACCCCTGAGGACTTGTGGAACTCCGATAATTCCCCGAATTACTGACCCTTGACCTGGATGGCCTCCGCTCCTCCCTCGTCGCATTGACCCGCCTTAAATGACCCGCTGCTGCCGAAGGCTCCACAGGGAATTGGTCGACCACCTTAACTGACGAATCTCCTCCTCCATTAAAATCAAATGGTGAACTATTAATTTCCAGTACGGTAGCTGCAGAGGGTGAGTATGCTTGGGCTGAGGCAGTAGGAGCGAGTTCGATAGCGCCACCTATCGTCGGCTGGTTGAAGGAACTGCTAAAGCTTCCTCCGCGATGGTCAACAACGGTAGCTCCACCGCCGCCCACTCGCCGACCTTCATCATCAGAACTGTCGTCGGAAGTATCACGTTTGTTCTGCTGTCTCCGAAGCCTCACTCTCGGAGGTTTGTAGGCCTTGTTTCGGAAGTCTGACTCGCGGTCAGCGGAGCTCGATCTTGAGACATTTCCGCCGTAGGTCGAGCGATGACGCGCTACTCGAGGGTCAACTCCAGATAGTTCGTCCTAAATTCAAACCAAGCCTTCAGATTTCCCTTCTCCACAAACTTTTTCGTAGTTCTCAAACTGTTTTACTCACATCACGAAGATTGAAGGTGATTTCAAGATTTTGCGAAAACGATTCAGCAAACTCAGGATACATATCGAGCACATCGAGAAGGTCGTCGCGCAGAATCTTGTGCAAATCACAGTACGTTAAGGCACGGACGTTGCAGGAAGACTTGCCGATTGTTCCGTGGGCAACCGGGCTTTCACCAAATATATCGTCTTTGCCTATAAAATTCGCAAAAAACACGATTGATCAATCCCCTTTTTCCCATCGTTGACGTCCACAGTTCCAAACCTCCAACTTACTCAGAATAGCCATGACAATATCATCTTTCAGGATTTCGATCGAACCCCTCGATATAAAAAACAAAGCAGTGAGAACATCTCCCCTGTGCACTAGCGTGTCGCCAGGTGGCGCGTGCGTCGTCTTGAATTTCATCGACAGTGCCCTACAAACACCATACAAATTTCAATTCCAACATCACTTTCACCTTCATTTTTTTCTCAGGCCCCTCCTACAACTCACCTCAGACACCCCTGTGAAGCCCCCGAAAACGCCGTACAATTGTTGAGCAAATTTCTATTGAGATGAAGGCAGATGTCAGCTTGCAAGCACTCAGGAAACCCTTTTAGCACCGAGTTCATATCGATTCCATTCGTGTACGTCCACGCATGCTGTAAGCAAAACCTCAACCTTAGCTCCTTGCCCCTTTTTGCTCCGCCTCCTCCTCCTCCTTAACTCCTCCCTCCTCACCTGGAAGTACTCCTCGAGCCTCTGCCTCAACGGATTCGGAATCTGATGGAACCGGATAAACTCCCGCACTCGACTCATCTGCGTGTGGTACCTCGCCGTCCCCGAATACAGCCTTTGGATGATGGCGGAAACGTTTCCAAAAATACTGGCGTACATCAGAGCTACACAATCACATTATTCTATAACTTCAAAATTCCCCAACCACCACTCAAGTTCAAAAATTCAACCACTTACATCCCACCAACATAACGCAAATGGTAAAAATCTTCTCATTGTCCGTATTCGGCGACACGTTCCCAAACCCCACTGAAGTCAGACTGCTGAAGGTAAAGTACAGCGCTGTCACATAGCGCGACTAATCCCAATTCAAAAACCATTGTCATAAATTACTCCTCCTCACATTACTTCTTGCTCTTTCTTCTCCTCACCTTCAACGTAGGCCCTTGAAAAGTGCCATTTTCACCAAAGTTGTAAAACTGGTGCGTATCATTCGCCAAATGGTCCAGCCATCCAATCTTCTTTGAGTTGTCCGTAAAGCTTTCTGCATGCCCAATCGCATACCTGGCGAGAAGACGCAATTACATTTATTTTTAAAACTCCTCGCTTTTTCCCGCCTTGACCCTTTTCCCACTCACCAGATACACGCGAGCCAATGGGCAATAAGCGCAAACGTTGCCATCAACAGGAGCAGCACCGCCGCTCCATATTCTGAGTATCGGTCAATCTTTCGAGCCACACGAACCAGCCGTAACAGCCGAGCTGTCTTTAATAGTCCTATTAAAGTCGTAGTCTGCAAATTATCACAATCACATTTAGTCACAACATTCACACATCCATCATTTCACCTATACAAATATCCCATCGAGCTATCAATTCCATAAACTCTATGACTCACATAGCCATCCATAAAATCATAATCGCTCTCCCAACCAAGAACGTTTCCCATATACATTTTTAATCGCTTCTAAAGCTACCTAATCAATAACTGCCAAAATGTGAACATGTATTCACTCCTACAGTTGCTTTTACTACCTGCAATTAAACCTACATAATTTTACTGCATTGCTTCAATAAACCCTCTGTAATTTGCTTCATTCTTAAGTCTATCAAAGCTATTAGTCTTCTAGACACACACCTGATATTTTGTTACTTTTACAAACTCACCTCATCCGTGTTCAGACTCTTTCCGAATAAATAGAGTAGGAGATCAAATGGAATCGCTGCCACCAAATCGATAATAAACCAGCCCTTAAAGTAATGAACGGCGATTCGGCCCGGATTCGACACCACTTCGTCGTTGGCGTTCACGTAGGTTGTGCGGAAGTTTATCAAAATGTCCACTATAAACATTATGTCCACTGAAAAAAACCATAGAGCAAAATATTAGTTTCTCAATGGTCAAAGGTCATTCCGCGTATTAAAAGATACCGCCCGCTCGAATACTTGTCATCAACGTTATAGTAGCCACCCCAGATTTTTGGCACCACGCCCTACTCCATTACTTACTCGCCCTCCCCCTGGCGGCGGGGGGCTGCGCCCCCGCCGCCCCACCCTTGCCATTATCCCCTCTTGTAAATGCATCGGTTATTTGCTCAAACTGTTACTACTTTCTCTTCTTCTTGTATTATTCGCTATACATTTACAACATCCGTCCTGTTGTCCTCATTTTCGCTACTACTACCGTTTTTCTCCCCATTTCCTTTATCAATCAAATGGATTTGTATCGTTCCTCCTCCTCCGTCCACCTGTCTCCTGACTGTACACAAAATCCCAGTGGACACAGCAAGATGGACTGCAAGAAGTTTTGTAAAAAAGATATATAAAAACGTGTTTCGTATACCTAATGATACGGACAATTTGATACTCGTTTAGAGGCGGCGGAGAAAGTTGATGATGTTTCGGACAGAAAAACTTACCGATAAAGTCTATGGTAACTAAGGGATCATCGGAGAAAGTCTTTGGATTCTTTTCCCTCTCTGAGAAACCAGGTTCGCTAAGTAGGAAGGCAGCGACGTAAGGAGTAAAGATGGCCGTGTACATGACGAGTATGAGGATAAGCCAGTCCCAGACCGCCTTGAACGGCGAGTAATGCAATATGGTCCATTTGTGAATCCTCGGAGACTGAAGTCGGTATTCGGGCAAAACGTCCGCGCCCAACGATAGCACCTGCAGAGGAAAGAAACGAAACGATGGTTAAAATGGAGAGCAATCATACTTGAATTACTCGATGACTTTGGTGGCGCCTTGCAAACAACCGCGCGCGAAATACGATATTTTGCGCAGTTTAGCAAACCGTGTGTCTCTGTTTACAAATAGAACAGCTGATACCACCTGGAAGGCCTATGATTTGATGTATTTTTGAAACCAATGCGGTACCATAGACCGGGCGAAATTGTAACTTACACAAGATTTGGTACCAACTGTTTCCTTCTGATCAGCAGCTTCGATGGTATCGCCATCGAGCTTGTTCAACGCAGACGATTTTGATTCCGCTAGCTCTATGCCGTCCACCCAGAAATTGTGGGTACATGTTTTTGCTAGTAACCAGCAGCAACACTTTGAAGTCGACATTTTGGTATCGAACTTCAAGAGCCAGTGGAATTTGGCCTTGATCGAGGACGGAGACTAAATGATACTGAATGTTTACTTTCTAAAACTTGAATTTAGCGCTAAGATTTTGAATTCAAGGTAGTCTACGGAGACTGTTTTAGAATCGTAGATTATACCTGAACTGGCGACGATAATGCGGAAGTATTCCCAGTTCCATGTTTCTTCTTAATCTTTTTAAATCTGATAATCCCTCCAGAACTCCCCTCGTTCGATGCATCACTCGTTGAATACTCAGCGTTGCTCGAACTCTCAACACTGTTACTCCTTGTCGTCAAACTTGACATGAAGTTAATTTTATGCTTGGATCGGTGATGCACTTTTTTACTGTACAGTTTCCCTTTTTTCCCGCCATCCCCACCACTTCCCGCGCCTTTCCCCACCAACCCGAACAAAGGGCTTAGAATCGGGAGTTGCACGTCCCATTTTTTCTCATCCCCTTCTCCGGGAGTCACGTAAGGGCTTGAAACCAAGGCGACCGTTGAAGGAGTAGTCACGCTGTCACTCGGCTCGCTTACTCCTCTCCTCATTCCTCCTCCTCCTTCATTACTCCTCAGAGTAGTTGGCGGTTGCCTCCCCTTGGGATGACTCAAGCACGTCTCCTCCACCAGAGTACTCTTCCCTCCCTCCTTGCTCCCCTTCCTATACTCCTTGGCTCTTGCTCCTTGCTCCTCTTCGTGCTCCGCACGCTCATGGTGCCTCCGCACTCTGCTATGCGCATCTTCTCCCAACGACTCGCACCTCACTCTCGCTCCTCCTCCCATCTTCCTCATCGCCACATGCTGATGTTCATCTACATGCCGCACCGTCACCGGCGGACTCGTCACCATGCTCCTTCTATGATGATGCGCGGAAGCGCGATGCGCTTGCGCATCGCGCAAGAGCCTCTGGTTCCCCGCAGCCTTCCCCGCCTTGCTGATCCCCGTACACAAACTTGTCGTCGTCTGCTTGTTAATCGGCTTCAGCCCCGCACTTCCACTTCGGCTCCGTCCCGAATCAGCTGACTGTCCAAACGCCGTACTGGGAATCGAATGTCGATGGTGCTGCTGGTACCTCTCTCGGCGCTCTCGCGCTCTTATGCGCTCCTTGTCCTTGTACCGCGCTCGTTCCATCGTGTTGTGATCTTGGCTCCGCGCCTCCTCCGGATCTTGATCCGTCAACCACAACGTTGGTATGTCCAGCTGCGACGAACATCGTCGCTCAAAGCCAAACAGCGCAGCTGAATTGAACATTGTCCTTATAACCCTTGACCTCAACCGTCCTCCAGTCTCGAAATCACCATCAATTTCAACATGTCTCCTCCGTTAACCGACCGCACCCACAAGATAAACGCTCTGACACCACCAAAGCCGGTTCCACTCACTCATCAAGTTCTTCGTCACTTGATTTTCAAAAACACACCCAACTTTTTCAAACCGATGCACGGCCTACATATGAAAACAATGTTAATTCCACACAAAATCCAACGAGAACCCCTTCACTCCTGATTAGTTCATCCAAAATTTATCCATCTGCAGGCAGAGACCACTGGTTTCTTAAGCCTCTCGAACTGAAACATAATGTATTAATGACTCAATCTCGTCGACGAGATCACTGCAATATTAACGCCCCCTATACACCTCATCACCATAACATTAAACAACTTTAATCAACTCTCGGAATCGACGTTACTCTTTTCGCACATTGCCTCGCTACAGGCTCCAAGGTCTCAAGTACACTGATTCACCACAACCTTCGACACATCGGAACTCTTCGACGTATCTCTTCTTCACTCAAAAACAAACGACTGCGCGCAGCGTCATCATTGTCACTTGGCAGCCCATTACCAAAACCAACACGGAACCAATTACACCAAGACAATAGTCTCCTTCTCACGCCACTTGAACAAACACTTCTTTGTCGTCTATTGGAAATCAGTGCTTGTCAAAACATTTACTGTCTCCAACCCAACTCTCACCACAATATTTCCCCATCGAAACACTTTTCAATGAAAATGTCTTCAAAAACACAGCCACAAACCGGCTTTCTCCACCAGCCAACAACACATCTGTTTTACCGCATTGGCTGCTCCAATGCAGACTTGATTCGACACTCTGCACCCTCGGCTTTCTCAAAGTTAACTAACTGCCCGTCTCGCATTCTCACAACAGCTTGACTTTTGCACCGTGAAAACTGCTGACTCTTAAGCTTTCTTCTTCTCTTCTCGCGTTTCTTGTACCGTATCAACTCGCTCGCTGGAACAGCAGCGCAGCGTCCCGTTAAAGCCAGCGTTTTAGTCAATGACTGACGGTTCGCTGACGACTATTAAACTTGCCTTCTGCAGTCCCTCAACCAGTAAATCGTCACCTTTTAATTCACTCCCGCTTTCTCTCACGTCCAATTCTAATGAACGCCAATCGACTGCCATTCATCTCCGAATATATACGTCATGTTCACAAAATTATAGCCGATACGTCCTTGACATTAAAAACTGCTAATCACAGGCTCCGCCCCTTTACCTCACCACCACATTATTCTTTATTCCCGCTAACAATTGAAGGTCTTTGCGGCAACGTCTTCGCTAACGAACCTCAATTCTTCCAACTTCGAGAGTTTTTTAAGAGAGAGAAGCTCGAAGGATTCTTCGAAAGCGCCCGCTGTCGCCGGACCAAACAAACTTTCGCTTCCACCGCCAACCGGAAGTTCATGTGTACGCAATATTTATTAACGACGCCTACCAATCATGTTCCACGTGTATTCCAGTTTACTACTTGGAGACGCTTTTTCTCCTGTATTTCTTACAACTGGAACCTTATTGGCCTATAGGAAAAAACATGTACTACTTTCACCGCCCGCCCACCACCTTTTCTGTTTAACCGCAATCCATTTGCCCACATTTCGCCCACTTTCTCCTCAGCTTTTTCTTTTTATAAAATAATCTGTGTGTTCCGTCCCGCTTTCTCCACTAAAGTAGCTTAACAATACAACCAATGATTTTCCATTTAACACGTTTACTTGGATTCACGTACAAACCACTGCGTATACCATCATCGCCTTATATTATAACCAAACGGAAAATTTGTACGCAGTTTTTCTTACAAGTCTTTTTGCTGCAGAATTTCTCACCATCTTCTTCTTCACCTACATTTATAATTCATCCAAATTTCTGTACTTAAGCGTCCAAAACCGTAATCGCTGAGCAAGCAAGCAGTCTTATATTCTCTTGGTCTTGAACAAGTACAAGCGATCAAATTTAAAATTCCCGCCGAATATGCTCCCGTGACGCAGTAGCGCGCTATTATAAGTTTGACCTCCTCCTCTTCTCAATTTCTATACTTGTTGTATTTCAGCATTCAAATTTCCCGCTCTCCCGCGCCCACCCGTAAATCTATATGCACACACCTGCTGGCGTTAAAACAATCGTAAACCACGCCTTCATTGCCCCCCAAAGAAAATGTTAACCTACATGAACGACCTTTGCCTTCTTCTTGTACATGGGCTCGCCATCTCCGCCCATTAAATTTCACATTTCTATAAAACGCAAACTTACTGCACAAAGCCAAACTGACAGCGCGTTCCTATATTTTCGCCTCTAATTTCCGCTTTCACCTTTCAGTTTCCTCATATATGCTCCTTCACTTTACTAATTTCACGAAGCTCAAGCGCAAGCAAAAAATGAACAACCTTCCATCGATGCTCATACAAAAACCCATATTTTTCCAATTTCCACCAACGCCAAAAAAATACACACCGTTTCCGAGAAAAACGCTAGAATCCCTTGACACCATTCACCAATTCATGTACGTGGATCGCTAACTTGAAATAACAATGCTTTTTAAATTGATTGCCAGTTGTAAACGTCAAGCTCCTGTGTCGATTCAATAAACGAAAGTAGCTCCATTTCCCTCATGTCCTCTTCCTCCCTCGCACACTGTTATGAATGGGAGCAACGCGAACGCCATCTGTCGTCAGCAAGCCACTCACGCTCAAAGTTAACAGAATTAACTTTCTCTTCACTCTCAATTTAACCCCAATCAATTTTCAGCAAGTAACAGCAAGGTCGAATTATAAGCACAACGTCACAGCTTTCGCCAATATTTGGCCGCTAGATGGCGCGCATAGTTTGATTTCCACGGACTGACTTGAGCGAACTTTCTCTGCTTTACTAGCACATGCTTTTTAATGACGTCAAGTTTTCATCGTTTTGAGTAACGTTTGGTGAACTCGCCAACAATACAATTTACATTTCTTCTAGACACCCTTGGCAAGTCCACCATAAACTTTGAGGAGAGCGCGCGCTGCGCGCGCTCTCCCAGATATCCTTGCGACGTGTCCATCAACTTGTCTTTGTGGCCTCTTGAGAAAACAGCTGATGCTTGTTTATTATGCATGTACAGTAAACAAGACAGTCACTTTGTTATGTTGTTTGCTTGTTGCCGCTTTGTTTCTACAGTTCTAGCGACTCTTCTAGCCCACGGCCTTTTGTAATTCCCACCACAAGAACCACAACCGCCTGCCGCACCGGAAACACAACATCTCATTAAGTCGCCCCAAACAACACAGTTGGACATCTACTATAGCGCAACATGTATTTATGTTCCAGAGGCATCAGAAACAGGATTCTATCACGCTATCCTTGTAACTAGTACAAATGGCACTGCAATTGGCGTAGAAAAAACCGCAACAAAAAGCAGTCCATCTCACAGCAGTAGCCAATTGTGACTTTCGCTCTAATAAAAGAAATATACATTTTCACAAGCATGATATAGAAAACATTAGCAAAAAATATAAAGCTATAATTACCATGAGAGCCATTCCGCCACATTCCAAAAATACACATTACTTCCAATTACCAAACAACCGAAACCCCAGGTCCATTTGTTATTTCGATTTCAACAGCGAAGTAACCCATTTGGAAATCCAATGATGATTGAAATCAACGGGCGAGAACGGACAAAGTGTGTTTTCTAATGAACGTAATGCAATGTAACGATGTAACACTGGTATAAGTATATGCAGAAAACCTCCGCTGTCTCCCGCCGTCCATAATTAAAAACCATTAATCACTGGCAGTGGTTTGAATATTTCTATTTCACCACAAGAAGCTATGGCATATTTCTTATGCCGGTACATAATTCCATATTGATTAATGGACGTGAAGTAATAGCGAGCAAATCGCCTCTAATTCAGGCAACATTGATGACGTCACAGCGCGCGAAGCGCGCAGTGACGCCAGCGAAAGATGGCGCGGGCTTCGCCCGCGCATCCTCCTGCTGTCGCATTGCCGCTATTTCTTTCGTGACAAACTCCCACTAATCAGAACAGAACCTGATAAATGCGTGTGCATGATTTTATCTAGAAATTCGATTAGATTTTATACGCAGGCGAGTACCTCTTTGCCAATAGCTTTGATCCCTGGCGGCGCTCCATTATTGACTTCGTTCTCAATCTTGACGGAATCGGCATCGAAACTAACTTTGACGCCGCTCCATTTGAACGTTTCCCGTATACCGTTCTGGCTTAACCGCGAGGACGAAAAGTTTCCAGTGTCTGACCTCGTTCCTCCCGTCGTACTGTCCGAGTACTGATGGGTGATGCCGTTTTTCCTACCGGGCATTATGATACCCGCTGCCGCAGTCATTGTTGTAGGGGTCGATTTCCCCGTAAGAAGAGGGGTTGCCACAAGGCTGGGAACTTGAAGCGACACCCGGGACTCTCGGGAATCGGACGAGTGGCCCCGCCAGGGGCCACTCTTCAAGGTTCCCGCGATCCCCCCATAACTTTTCTGTCTCTCGATTCCGGGGGCCTTTGCTCCGACTACATCTAGAGACTTGGACGTCAAAGTATTGGAAGCCATCTTCATTTTCATATAGGTAAATGGAAGTCATCGAGTAGTTTCAACTATAAAACACGTGGTCGTATTCGTCGTAACATTCACTCGTCAGCCTCATTTTCTCTTTCTCTTTCCCACTTTCTCCCTCTGCTTTTAGCAACCTTGATCTTTTCTATTTTTACATGTTTTTTGCCACTTGCGTCAAGTCCACTAACAAACACTTTTGGCGGCGCCAAAAAAACTGACTTGTTTTTCACAGTGATTGATGGCAGGTAACAAGAACCGAGAAATCCACTTTAGTCCCTGCACAATTTTTCCTATTTTTTGTACAATTGTATGTATACTTCTGAAACAGTCACCTCCGCACGATGGCGCTGAGAGCGCGCGCTCCGCGCGCGCACTTTTTCATCGTGTCGCCGTCATGACTCTTTTTATTGCCTCGTGCACGCTCTCCGCGGCAATTTCGTTACACACAATTTCATGGTGGTTAATAGCAGGTTGCGGACCGAACACGTTTCTGGTTGGATGAAATTTATCGAGTCACGCGATGGACGTGTTTGCCTTATATCGACAAATCACCCGAAAATCCTTACCGCCGATTTCCCGCCAATCAAAAGTCACACAAAGTCCACACATTTATTTCGTTGACACACTTTCCAATTCCAACTTGTTTTCAAAACTCCCGCGCCTTTTTTCAAAAATTCAGTGTCATTGATACCAAGCAGTGGCACCTTTTTCCAGAATTTCGTTACTCGGCGGGATTTTCAAACTTATTGATCGAAATCGATTTAATGCATCGATTCTCCCCACTTGTCATAATCACAAGCAGCAAAGTAAAGACGACACCAAACTCGATTCTCCATGTGCACAAACTGACCAACTTCCCCTCAACAAGCCTGCAAATATACGAGCCGACAACCCACTCGAATTTCACTCTTTTCCTCTCGCACCAAATTATGCGTCCAACCACGCTACACTTGTGTGCAGCAAAACCGCCTTAAATTCTTGTACAAGTTTCGCCAAAATCCAATGTCCGGCTTATATACTCAGCAGCAGTTGCTGCATGCACTTTCCTTGTCCGTGTGTCTTGTTGCCTGATAAACACGACTCAAGTAATGCGATGGAACCGATAGAAGCAACACACAAAAGAAAGAGCAATTCAACCCCTTTACAGCCCCTTCCGACTTGCTCTTTTTCTCGCTCCGTCCGATGCCGTGTGTGAGCTATAATGGCAAAACAGCTGCTCAATCCTCCGTCCAGGTGCGCGCATCTTGCAGCTTGTAAATGAAGGTGCGAGAGGAGGAGGAGGAGGAACAGGGAGGACTTGACTCCTCTCTGAGAGTCCTCTCCCATGTTCAAGGGCCCCTGTTACTCCCCGTGTGAGCTACCTGGTCCTTCCCTACTGCAAACCTTCCAACTCTTACCACCTGCGCACATGCGAAATCATCGTCATTGCCATTGCCCTTTAGAGGAAACCACTTTTCTGCACTGCAGCGGCGACGATGGCAAATGGCGCATTATATCTTTAGTCTCCATTGAAGGTTAGGTTGAATACAGCTATGTTTTTTCCACGTATTTATTCCTTGTTTAGCCCAAGTTTAGCAACTTCCAAATGATTCTGATCTGAAATCCCATTATTTCAAGATTCCAGAAAAAGTTGTTATTTTTCCAGGTACGTGGCAAAGAAACTTTTAAAACTTTTCCTAATATATATATAGCTCCACATGTAAAAATCATGACTTTTTCTCTCCAGCCATTCGCTCATCTTTTTTTGCTCCAAGCCCGAAAAATCAAGGCACGAAAATAATCCTGCTGCTGGTGAAAGTATTCTGGATTTTGGGCTCAAAACACAATGGAATCTTTGGACTCCTCTTCGTCTCGACTGCGTCGAAAAGAATCCTCGTGAAATCTCGTCTATTATTCACATGGACTCTGATGGCCTCTCTCAGTCAGTACTCGGACGGATATAATCCGATATTCCTGCATTACAATATACAAACTTTGCTTTCACCTGGTCGCTTTTTCTGGCTTGCCGGGTTGAAAAGACGACAAACCGTGTACAAAGTCCAGCTGCCTCCCACAACATCGTTCCTTTACATAGTAAAAAGTTCTGCAAAAATAATAGCTAAAGAAAGAGGAAGCGGGAGAAACCTAGAGGATTTCGTTCAAATTTTCCGCATCACTTGATACGACTCCTTATCTGCAATTTCATTGGATTTGATAGCAGCTGGGATACAGAAACGTGAAAAAAGTATAAAAAACTATATTTCAAAATCGATTCTGTCTTATAACCCACACCTGAAGAAATACAAAATTTGCCCCTCCCCCCAAATCCATTCAGTTCCACTTTGAAAAATGACCGCCAATTGTCCCACAACCTGCAACTTTGTATCTGATTCACCCGCAAAAATACCGGGTCCATCCATAACTTTCACTCGACTGGCATTTCTTCCACTTTCTCTCCAGGCCGATCATTTACTTTAGCGGTACAACAAGATTTGCCCACTTGTCCTTTACTGCCCCTATCATTCACCTGCAAAGTGTTGATAAAAATTCAAAGCTTGCCCCCCCCCGCTAGAGAAAGTCCACTTTCCCTCACTATTATTTCGAAACTCTTCCTTCTTCTTGATACACCTTGACTTTCTGTATGACCAACATTCCGCAGTCCTCAGTTATCTCTTGCCTCCATGTGTCTTCCTTGAAAAAGCCGCTATTTTACCCATCTTCTTTTGGTTGGTCAAATACCATCAAAGACTCATAAAATAGGACACACAAAAGCTGTCCACCAAAAGCTTTCATCCGTCGTCCGGAATTTACTATTAGTAGTACTACTATCGCCATTGTATGTATAAACTGTATATTAAGTTACTCGGTAGAAATGTACTTTTGCCATCTTTTCAAAGCCACCAAGTTAAACAAACCTCGGCAGTTTATTCAGTCTGCGTCGACATACTGTTGAAACGACTTTCTCCACATTCTTTGAATACAAGACGTTTCTAAAGATCCAAAGCTCACATAAATCATATCTTCATACAGTAGCATAGTATCCTCGGGGGTCATCACATATTCCAATCATCCGCCCTTACGTAAACGATGTCATACGGAATTAAGTATGTACGTAGTTTCTGCATGTCTCTGAAATAAGCCATGAGACTACTGCAGTAATACTAACCTTTAAAATGAGGCCATCTGCTCGCTCCAAGTTCTGTTCGAAGAAGCTCCATCTGGAGAACTGCTAGCTTGAATTGAAAGTTTCAAGTGTACTTGTACTTTTTGATTTGATTTGCTTTATTGTCAATACCATTCAGAAACATAGCTGAGAGCTAAAAATTCTCGGCCAAAAAAGTCTATTGTATTTCTCAAGTAGTTTGCTTCCAGGAATCTTGTTAAACTACACCACTTTGTGTAGCGAAAAGTCATCAAAAAAACTTGTACATTTTTTGCCAAATCCAACTTGTCTGACGTCAACCTACTCTGCTGCATCATCAATCACTCTCTCACCAGCAGAGACGAACAAACAGATATTTCCATGCTTTGACTTCCCGCCACCCTCGCTAGGGGAATCTAAGCCCTGCAATTCCCATAACCAGCTGATGCACCGCGCTAGCAGCCCCTCAGCCACGCTACGCGATTTGTTACCGCCAGCGCCATCTACTGTCAACGTTCTACATTCCACGAGCCGTCTCGCCATTATGGATTTCGCTCTCGATGCTGCTTTGCGATTTTATTCCGCTCACGTCTCTGTAACTTTCGCACTTACAAAGCCCGAAAAAGTTACTTTTTTCTTTAATGCAACCTCCATTACTAATACACGCTTCCACTGCGTTACTCTGCATTTACTCAAAGTCCGAAAACCACGACCATATTGTTTCTTTATTACTGGAAATCGTGGCCATAAATCACGCTAATTTGCTCTTAGGCTTGGATGCAGCGGTATCTTTTATGGCCACTCACGACCAACTTTTACACCGAAATTTTTGGTCCCGGTTTGTGAATTTTGCAAAACGCAATCCAGGTCATAGCAAGTAAAAGTTGTTTTTCGGTAATTTGTTTCCTTTGCCCGTGCAAACTTTGCAGAATTTTGCTTTCCCGTTCCGTCAAGCACCCATTAGTTTTTTCCACTTTTTTATCGTCGTTGAAATATCCCATTGAAATATCTGTTCCCAACCACCGCAACAATCATTTCTGCCACATCAATCATTATTTTTCAACTTTCTCCAGAGAAGAGCAAATTGAAAACTCGAAAAGTGTCTTCAACAAAAGCTTTCTCCATTTGACCTTCTGTTCCGATTCCATCACTTTCTCTTTATGTCTTTTCCTCTTTTGAAATGCACGTGTTTCCATTCCGACAGTGTCATTCAAAATCCCATCAACCTTCGATCGGCTCGCCGATTACTCAATGTGTTATTATTTCCCTCACAGGTATTTGTTACTTTCTCCACTCTGATTCAGCCATCACACAAAAGCTGAATTTCTCCTATTATTCTCATTTCCACTTTCACCTTCTCGTCAAAATTCCTTTCATTTCAATGCCATATAGCGATAACCTTAATAAAGTTGCAACATTCGTCAAACACATGCTACATTCTTCTGCAAATGTGAAAACAGTTCCAACAAAATAAACATCCAGGAGCTACTTCACTGACTCAAATCAGGACTTTCACTCAACATTACTTCAGAAATAAAAGCTTGTTGACACGCCCAAGGGCGTGGGCAACCTCGTTCAAATTGAGTTGAACATGGATGGAATTCAATATCTCATTAGAGAGCATTACGGTGAAAGCAGCTTGCTTTCACCTACGAATATTTTTGGCATTAAGCGGGAAATAACCAATGCGCCACTTGATCATGATCAAGTTTTGATTTTGTAATTAAATCAGCGTCAAGAGTTTTTCCGGGGAAACAAACTTTCTGGATGATATTGCGAAAACTTGCGCCAAAAGCTGAGCCGGATTTGAATTCCCGCCAAAAAAGTATTCTTGACTTGAACCATTCCACCCTTCACCCGGATGTTGCTAACTCTTTTGTTAATGGCCTCTCTTTTCATCTCCTACTTATCTTGTCAAACATGCCAAATCACCTTGTCATCCTGTCAAAGTTGCTCTTGTTTTGTTCTTCAAAAGCTTTTCAAATTCACCACCACTTTCTTCTATGGATTAACGAATTTCCCTTGTCTTTCATGTACAAGTATATTGAATCAAGCTCGTCTATTTCGCAATCCAGTCAAAAGTCCTTTGTGGCCAAATCTAATTTTGAAACACCTCAGTGAGTCAACCACACGTCTCGTAAAATCCAAACTTTCTCTCGTTCGAAACAAGCTAACAACAAGTACAGAGATGTGAAATGATGCGGCGGTTTTCATCGCCTCCGCAGTTCACACTTTTGCCTCGATAAACATAATCATCTCCGTTCTCCGTTCATTTATAAAACATGGGCGGAAAGTACATTGTTCCCAGGTCTTTCATGGAATCAGCGTTCAAGCTTATTCAGGTTCAGTGAGGAAGCATGTGACTTGACGATGATACTTGCATGTAAACGTCATGAAGTCATAACGTCGGAAGATGTTGTGTTCCGGTGAATAACAATACTATTTCCTATATATGTTTCAGGATTTCGGCATCAGCAAATCATATGCTTATTTTGTCTTGATAGAGGCAAGTACACAACTTTTATTTGCTTCTTGCGATCTTGCGTCCTTGACGATGATATAATTTTTCAATATTCAGACTTCTATGGAAGTTGGCGCCATGGTTTGTGTTCTTCAGCTTGGCTTATATGTCCTATTAGCTCGAGATTTGCGGTGGAAACAATGAACAAGGACTGCATCTTGCATTTTCAGACTTGATGTTAGTGGCGGAATTACAATCACACTTGTATACTTTAAGGGGTTAAAATGAACGTTAACCCTGAATTTGTTCAAAAAACAAAAGCAAACTGAGCGCAACAGCTTCCGAAGAAACGAAGGGTGCAGT
The DNA here is from genome assembly GCA_034698345.1 of Sphaeridia pumilis. NCBI lineage: Eukaryota > Metazoa > Arthropoda > Collembola > Symphypleona > Sminthurididae > Sphaeridia > Sphaeridia pumilis. The sequence goes on from JAQGBJ010000067.1 coordinate 25,144, forward strand.
ATTTTCCGACAAGTTCTGCGTTTCATTTTGAGTCATTAAACTGAATAACAACCCGTTTGCAACCAAAAATATTGCTGCATCTTGAACCGTCCAGATTTAGCTTGAACTGAAACTAAGTAACAACAAAATACCAAAAGTGTCACTCTTCACAATCTAGCGTTTTGACATTCGAACAAATATTCAACTGCAGATTTACAAAAAACGAAAACATCCTACAGAAAGCGCGTGTAAGTGTGTGAAGATCACATAGTATTGGTGCGACAAGCCGGAAACGTCTCGACACTTGGCTGTGGAATCTTTATGAGTTAGATGAGGGAACCGTGTCCAATAAACAAGGCCAATTGGGCTCGACTTTCAAGATGAAGTACATTTAAGCAAGTAACGGCAGTTTCAAGTGCGAAAGCTTCGCGTTGTGGTGCTTTCAAACACCACATCTGAATTACATTTATTTTTATTTATTCCAGCGACAACCAACTTTATCACTGGAATAATCTTTTCTGATTCAACTTCTCTAGTGTTTCCACAGGTATGCAGTTAGTTCCGCTTCACCAAATCTACCTTAGTGTCTGATAAAATGTCAAATTCCAACAATTAGTTGGCTCAAATATAGTACAAATTTCAGTTGCGGTTTTCGAGCGGCTTGAACCACAAGTTTTGTGGAATCAAGTTCAAAATGAGTTTTGTTTGTTCAGGAAACACGCACAGTTTTACTTTTGCGCTATTGCTTTATGCGTTGGATATGCGCGTTTTTGTGGTTTGCATCTCATCATCAATTGAATCCATTTAGTACAATTTTGTAGTGATTCTATTTTGAATCTCCTGTAAGATCCACTAGCTAATTGTTTTTTAATTACTCGGCATTTTTAGTCCAAAATTCTGTTTTGTGCCCCTTCCCAGCATTAGCTGTTTTTGTGTCTTCAATTCACGATACTTTTCGTAGAATTGCGTTCAATATGGTGAAGTAATGTTGATGTTTGGGCCAAACTTGTGCCACATCTGTGGACAAATTTACCGCCTAATATTTTTGAAAAGGTCCATAAATCGTTAACTATTTCGGAAGCAAAAGCACCGGCACAGTTTTAGTTTTAATCACCGTGATTCAGCCCAGTCTGTAACATTGAACCACTGCTTGTTAATAGAAAAAAATGTGTACAATTGAGCGACCATGTTCTGCAATTATCTGAATTGGACAAGTCCTTAACCTTCCTTCCGAAGAATCTCAAAGAAAGATTGCAGATTCAGGTCTTCCTAATTAAAAATATGCGCATGTGATTACATCGGTAATTATATTGACTTCGTTACCTATTCATTTTTCACTCAAATTCTGGCACCTATATTAAGTGTGTACCATCTATACTTTAAAAACTCTTTAAAAATTTGGAAATTATGTTGTAGATGTACAAATAAATGAAACACGCATTTATTAATATGGAATAATTCCGTAAACGCGGTAGTTTTTTTTCACGGGATGATTTTTTCATCGCTATTATTGTTTTTAAACGCGCTTCATGAAGAATAATTTTCCCCTTACCGTTTCAATTTTCTCGCTCCCAATAGATTTCGGAGGCCTGAACTCCTCCGAAGCTTGTATAACATCCGGATTAGCCTTCCACACTGGCCAATTCTCCCTCATATCCTTCAAACTTTTTCGCACCGGCATTTTGTCTTCAACTCAGCGCCCCGCTGACTCTTGTTACTCTTCAACCCAATACAAACATTGCTCCGATGTCATAATCCAATGTTCAAAAACAAATTGCTCTCGCTCCGCCACGTGCCACAACGGGTTATCTCATTGCTGATGACCACGACCACCAATTTGTCCCCCGGGAGTCTTTCACACAATTGCTAAACTCACATTCTGTCAAGCACGTGCCGCCCCAGGCTCACTATCTCTATTTTCCTCATCTTCATAACACTCGACGTCAATTTCTACGACCTTTGACCGCTTTTGTCACTTTGCCAAATTCATTTTATTTCAAACTCTTGCTAACAAAATCGCTTCAGAAAACTTCCAACCGGCTTCTCGTTTATACAGCCCTCACATTCATTGCAAACCACTTGAAAACTTGTCCACCAAACTGTCCACGTCACAAGTCACAAACTCATTTCTCTTCTCTCTCCCACACAATCATATAACTAGTTTTCTTCAACTACTCTTACAACTTTTCATGGCCCAACAACAAAATCAACCGTGAAAAACCAACAAGAAGAGACAGTCAACCCATGAACACACATGTTTCCTTCACTTGCACCCATCAAAGTGAACTCAAGTCCCAACTTTCTCCACGACCATAAGACACACTTTCACCGGGAAAACAAGCCGGAGCGCAAGCTCTTTCCGCTCTCTCGCTCCCTTCCAAGTCTTACATTTCTGCCTTCCCAGCGGCCACCAGCACATGTACAAGACGGCATCAGCTGGTCCCTTTTTCGGTCACCCAAAAACCTGTGACAAGGTTTCTGTCTAATATACTTCTTTTGGAGCCACACGTTCCCTTTTTTCTCCAGCTTTTGTTCTCTCCATCAACAATGAGCCGGCATCCTCTTTGTCTCCGGTTTATGAAGATTAGTTATTTTACAACCGAACATCAATACTTTCTCCCAACTTTCACCACATTCAGGTCGTCCAGCAGAGCCACCAAAAATTTCAATCCCAATTTCATACTGCCGCAGGCCCTTAAAAGCAGTCGAAAACAGTAAACAAACTTCATTTTCAGTCCCCATAGCCAACTTCTTCACTTTATGAAAACCCTTCCATAATCAACACCATTACACCACCGCCAACGTCTAATCCCAGTTCATCCCCGAAATTCCCACGAAGACCTGCTCTGCTAGTTCAACTTTTCGACTTGAGACGCGTCTATTCATTAACGCGAAATATATATGAGAAGGAAAGCCCCGTAATAAAGCACTCAAACTTTCTTTGGAGCTCCTAAAAGTCAAGACACAAAGCATCACATTTTTCAACGTCTTGTATTTTCAGACCAGTCAATAATAATAGTACCTCTCAAAACCGCCCGAGGCGGGAACCTTCAAATATACTCGCCGCGCGCGCCAAATTCAAAACCTCTCAACCCTTTGATCACTTTTCTTCTCCAACTTCTCCACCTTTTCATAGTCCGAGACTTACGACTTTCTCCACTTTGTATCACGTAGCCAACCCACGCCTCTACTTCGACCATCCAATTTTTCCATCTCCAATCCCCATCGCTTTAAAAATTCATCTCCTGATTATGATATTATTTCTGCTTTACCGAAATTCCCAAGAGTTTCACGTCGTCCACTTTCAGCAGTTGCTCCAAAAGCTGTGTTGTTCTAGTAGTACCAGCCACCAACTTTTCCCTCCAAGAAAACCCATTTCTTACAGCACTCACTCACTACTGCTCGCCGGGACAAAAGCCAGGAGAAAATAGAACTAAAACTACTAGTTTTTAGTAGGAGCAGACAAGAAAAGACGTCATGTAAGTAGGGACAAAACAACGTAATATTACATAACGTTGACGACTCCAATAATAATAATACACATGCACAGAAATAAACATATACTTACATACATGTACGTTTTCTAGCTTATAACCAATTTATGTCATTGGCAAAACAAACCGGAGGAAATCCTCGTCGGCCATGCTTTCCGCACATTGAGTAAATTCAAAAGTTGCTACAACTGTAACTGTGCATAGTTTGCTTTCAGGGCTGCGAATTTTGTCGTCGGCAATTTCACGTTTAAAGCTAAAAGAGACGACCATATGCGCTTTTATATACTCAAGCCTTTCAAGCAACGTTCCGTTTCATTGCTTTCTCCTAAGAGGGCAAACGCTATTTATGTAGACGACGAACGATTGTGTACAAAACTACAATGTAAAATACATCTCATCATTCAACCTTCAACGTTAGCTAAAAAATAAGTAAATAAGTGGCGGCGCGCGACCGTTTGAAAATTGCACAATATTTTCAAGCCCACCTGACTTAGCCTTCAGGCTGGGCAATTCTTTAAGGATTGTACCAAGACCAAAGTTCCCATAATAAAGCACACAAAATTACAGTAACTCGAGCATATACTTTCTCGTTCAAGAGCTGCTGCGCTCTCTCTTGAAAACTCGGGGCACCACAAAGCGCCTAATTTTTCCCGGCTTTTCGCTCGATGGCACACTTGAATTTGACGTTTCTCCGAAAGCTAAAGCCTCTTGAACATAACTCAAAAAATTCGCCATTTCTACTTGACCCTGTCTCTTTGTATGTCAGTCAATTCAGGAGCAATTCGGAAAAGTGTCTTTCAACTTTTGCCAATTTGAGGTTTTTTTTCAACGAATTCTTTATATAAATTGGCAGCCTTGTCAAAACTTTAGAAATTCTGCGTGCTTGCGATTTTATTTCTTCATCGGATTACTATTTTTTGTTGTCATACAACTTTTTTCTAATTATTCTGCCACCGAACTTGCGAACACTTCGTCTGAATTTTTTTTCACCTTTCAACTCAACTTTACCAAAATGTTCGTTACAGAATTTAAAATATTCCCAACTTTAGCTCCAATTCTTCTTCTAGAAATATGGAAAAATTTTCTCCATAAACCATCTCTGAAAACTTATCATTAAAAATCACCACAAGGAGGCTCTCCAATTTCTTCCTTTACTGTTCACTCTCCCTGTTCAAAGATCCAAAAGCCGCATAAATATAAAAGGTAAACCTCATGGCGACAGGACATAGAAAAACCAAGCCTTCTTCTTTTTCCAGCATTTTATCTGCCAGCTTTACGTATTCCAATTTTCTGGAACAACAATTTTCCATCCTGTGATCATTTCCTTTTCCTCAATTCGACCCACACACATCACATGCGGCGGCAACTCTTGGAAAACAAGTTATTGATTCAAGTGGCAGAAGCAAACGGTCTCGTCCCCGCCGAAACTAGCATCGTAACTGCGGTAACGACAAGACATCGATATTTCTCCTTCAACTTTATACCTGAACAACCTCGCTTTTTCTTCTGGTCGCGTCTTTTCTCCAAGTAGCGCCGGAAGAAGAAGATCAGTTGCTCGATCCAATGGATACTTTTTGGATCTGGGACAATTTCTCACAAGGGATTTCGAGCCACCTCCTCCTCCGCTTCCCCACTTAACTGTTATATTTATGACTTGAGCAAGTTTTACATTAGTACATGTCGTCCTACGAGGAGAAACTAGGAGAAGGTACCTGCTGGAAAGCTTGCATGGTTGCATCACAAATTTTTTGAATTTGGCGCTCAATTTACACTTTCCCGCCAAAAAACGTATACTGGCCAACCAAGGGTCTCGTTATTGGGGGTCAGCCAGAACGAGATCGAAGCGCCACCTACCGACTCATTTGCACATCTTCTAGCTTCATCAAGCGTAACCTTTGACATTCAACCTGTTAGCACTGACGTCATCACATTGAAAAACCTACCCCAGCGCCCTTCCTTCATTCAGCGTCTCTTATTTACAAAATCTCATTTTGTTTCCATGTTATTCCAGCCCGTGGAGAGAACTCGCCATTTCTCCAAATTAAATCTCGAGAGAGAAGCCACGCTTTTATTAAATCCGGTCATTCCGTCTCCAGATTCTCTCTTCAGACGACAATTACAACGACGAAGCTTTCATTTCACAACGCTTTTGCTAGCACTTAATCTTCGCATTTCACCTGCGTTTCAGCATTCCAAAGCTACGCTTAATTACTTGTTCCCTAGTCCTTGTCCATTATAGCGAATTTGCCCTTTCCAAGCGTCACAGCAAGAAGAGAACGCTTGGCAAAACTTCAAATTCATTCCTTAATCCACAACATTTCCTGACCATTCTCATATCCCATTGGCCTTCATTTACCTTCCAAAACTGCAATTCCAACAGGACCATACTTTCTACACAAATTATTTTACGTTTCTCCTCACGCAACCTTCAAGTCTTGTGTCCTACTTGTTCCGCAGGCATTTCAACCTTTTCCCGAGCAGCCCAGTTCCAGTTTTCACGTGTCCTACGTTTTCTCTACCTTTTAATTAGATTTCCTTGGGTCTCACACAAAGCCCACACTTTTCCTTCCTTACCTTTCAAGCCTCAAAAACGACACAACTTTCTCCGACTTTTGCCTTCATTCAGAGACGACTCGACTCACGAATTGTAATTTATATGTTTGTCTCTCGTCCAGCTGGAAACATAAAGCTGTGGGAACCAACTCTAGAACCTTGTTTCTATTTTTCCAAACATTTTTCAAACCCAATCTCCGTCCACGAAGCTACTCGTCATTAAATATTCACATTTTACTTCCAGTAGTCAATCTTGTCCACGTCTTTCGTCTTTCTTTATTGCTTCCCTCCTACGTTTCTTTTCTTGACTTCACGTTGTGAGTAATGTACTTTTTCGGATTACTCTTTTATTTCTGCAGTCAGTCGCCGCACAAATTCCACTGCAGTTGATTCTTTACCCGCGAAACGACCCCCGTCAAGGGTACCGAATCTCGACAGAAGTTGGGCGTTTGCAGCGCCATCTGCCACGGAGCGCGGGAAACTTTTGGTGTTCAAATTCTTATTCATAGTATCCGCAGTTCCGCAGTTTCAAAGGCAATTAAGAGTATTTGTCCGTTGTACTGACTGACTAAGTTTGAGTTAAAATCGTCTGATTTGAAATTCAACTCACTCCCGCCAATTTCACCCACGCCTCTTCCTGCATATTAATTTCTTCCCGTTTTTAATAACCATACACGTCGATTTTGATCCTTACATCGAACACAGCTCTTGTTCTTTTGCCAATTTGCGAAAATCATTTTCCTTTAAACTTTCTCCAATCCGTTTAATTAACTTTTGTTGCTGGTCGAACCAATAACTGTTTTATGGCTTGAACCCGTTTTGACAAAATTTTGTAATTTGTTGTATGCAGACAGAACGTGCAATTTGAACGGGGTTCCTCCGAACCTATAATTAAGCCACGACAGAACAAATGGCTTTACGTGTGCTAAACTAATATGACGACGACAAGGACTAGGTGGCGGGATTCAAGGCCGTCTTTGTTCACTTTGTTGTGTATGTAATTGGGGGAAAGTTTGTTGTAAATGGCCTACTTTTTTGATACAGAAACACTGCAAGAAACATGCAGCGTCTTTGCCACCCGCCAAACTACATGCTAAATCGCTAATCAGTCTCACGCTAAAAGAACATTGAAGACGCCTTCAAGTTGGCCGGCCATATTTCTCTGGTCCGTATCCAACTATGTAATGTATAATTCAGAAACTTTCTTGTGGCAGGATCAGGATGGATGTATACGTGTTTTGTCCGGCCATAATTCCAGCTTATTCTCCCTTTATGTATTACAGAAAGTACAGAAAAGTGTCCACTCTCGTGGCGCTTTCTTGGCTTGTCCATGGAATTCTTGTGAGAGTTTTTGGCCTGGTTCCAGCAAACTGGACGACGTTTTTCAAGTTTGAATCCTGCTCCACCAGACTAACTAAAGAATTTTCGGGTCAACTCCTTACGCTATTCGCGCTTTGCAAAAATTACCTGTCCATCGCCGGCATTCTTGGGTTGGTTATGAACCTTGAGCGTGATATGGTCAATTCCATCAATCTCTTCAACAATGAACGAGTTCCGCGTAGAACTGCTACTTCGGTGGTGATGATGTCGATGTGAGCACTTGCAAACCCCCACAACCCCCTCAGGTCCCTTACCCCCAACTCCCACACCCCCCGCGTCCCTCATCAGCACCTCACCTCCTCCACCCCCCACACATCCGTTACACACGCTACACAAACCCACAAGAGTCCCTCCTCCCGCTCCCCCACTCACTCCCCCTCCTCCTCCCACCCCTTCCTTAAGGGGCCCATGCACCACATTCATGCTATTCATCACAGTCACAGTGTCGGAGCCAAATTCCGAACCCCCTCCGCGCTCCTTCCTCGGCGGCGAATCGGAACTCAGGTAGTAAATCGCATGCAGCGCTTCGCGCGCCAGCGACTTTTTTCTCGACCTCGACTCGTGCGAATACACAATCCTCGGACTTGTCGAAGGGGACTTGGAACTGCTGGTCGTTGTTGTATTGCTATGATACCGTTGCGGCAAAAAATGCCGTCGATGTTGAAGCTTATTATCCAATGAATGTCGTTTCCCGCCACCGCTGCTACTGTTGGATCCCGCAGACATGGCGCGCTTCTGAAACGGCCGCATCGCTGCTGACATGACCCTTCCGGTGAACTCTTCAGCATCTTCATCGTCATTGGGTCCTGGACTGTCTTCATCGCCGCTGCGGTTGCGTTCTTCGGGAGGCTCGTCAAACGCATCGATTTGACCTTCCCGAATCGACCCTTCGACATCGGAAGACTGGACTACTCGAATCACAACGTTCGCCGTGCTGCTACTTCGATGCTTTTTCTTCTTCTTCTCAAAGAGTCCTTTGGTCTCTTCAGTGTCCGAAGTCTCTGCTTCTTCAACGTCAAAGTCCTTCTTCGAAGACGAGCTTAGCGAAAACCATGACTTGGCTCGTGGCCTCTCGGCAGATGAAGGTCTGGCGACTGCAGCGTCCTCAGCAGCTTCTTCGATTTTATTCTCCTCCTCCTCTTCATCTTCTTCCAGGAGCGCGGAGCGCTCCTGGTCAGCGAGCGGATGTTCAGCAGAGGTCAGCGCGGCGGCGGGCCCTTCGACCGGAGGTGGTACCATCGAGGCCGCTGAAGTCGCCGAAGACTGTTGGTTGTTCCCCAAAGGCATGTCACCGTCATAACATGTTTAGCCCACAAGCACTCGGACACTCAAGGCACTTTCAAGGATATCTAGTCCTACTTTTTTCAAAACTCCCGCCCAAAAAATCCTCTTTCAGCTCCATAAATCCCCACTTGTTCCACTCTCACCACCATCCACTCCGAGACTGGACGGAAGTTCAACTTTATCGCCAGCTGATACCAGCATGTAAATCCCTCTTCTTTTGCCTCACCCGACGAGGTAATGCCGCAGTGAAAGCAACTTTCTCTTTGCCCGCCTTACAGTCAAGTCTCACCGACCGACAAACAAATGTCGTTTCTTCAACAGCTCGTTTTGTAATTCACCCTTGTCAAACACCTGTGACACCTGGTCTATATTCCTATGTTTTACTCAATAAGTCGATTAATTTCGCCACCTTCGCTTTTACTCTTGCAACTCATCCGCTTCCGGAACACAACTACTGCAACCGTTGAACGCTCTCGCTCTCTTCCCATTTCGCTGCATTAAAAGAGAATATTTCAAGGGGTTCCGTTTCAAACTTCTTGACGTTTCTCCTCATCCTGCGGATTTTCGCCGCCAGTACACTACTTCCAACTCCACGCGTATAAACGGCTCAACCATCCAAATGACCGTATAAAAACATACAGTTGTAAAATATTGAACGTCAACTGCCACAGTACAGAGAACACACAGCACAAACAAATTCACTCGCTCACTGCCCTCTGATCGTTACTGCTCCTCTGCTCCATATAATACATACGATTCAACTTTCTCCTTGGAGACTTTCACTGCATTAATGTACGACCGCGGCGCCCTCTGCCTACCTACACTTTTACTCCGCTCGCACCGCTTGCTGACGGACGCTCCATGCACATTTATTCGATGATTTATAATGGCTTTGAATACGTCTCGTTTGCAAAATTTATAACTTGATTCACCGGCCGATTCACCTTGTGCCTTTTTCGACGGTTTTCACTAGATATTATTGCTTTCACGCACATGTTTCTTTTTACGTTTCCGAACCATTAGAATCTCTTTTGAGGCCAACGTGAATCAACTAATATTTTAAAAACAAGGCACTTGAGAGTGGGCGCTTTTAATGCCGTTCGCAGTCACAGTTATGGTTAGGTTCAGCTCTGTAAAGGTGATTGTTGTAATATAATGCGGCAAAGAGCAGGAAAATGAAGAGGTGGTAGCCCACAACAAGAATTATGTAGAACTCGCCTCTGATCATTGTTACCGATTTTTGGTGAACCAAAAGCTGGACAGAAACAGTGTAGCCGCAAGGGATTGAACAATGTGAATGAGGTGAGAATGGCAACTTCTAAAACTGGACTGATCAAAACTTTGCCGTGTTACGGCTCTACGGCAATGAAAAACATTTAAGGTCATCGCATGCTTTGCATCGCCGAGCTTCATATATTGTATACGGCAATTAAGCCGAGATTGACGTTTCGTATGCGGTATTTAAGACTCTGAAAGAGCAAGTCATGTGATTACTGCCGTATAAACAAATGCAGAGAAAGCCGTCGAGTAGGATATTAGTGCCATTTTGTTTTGTGCCCCTGATGTTGTTGTTATACACGCATTAAGACGCGGGAGAGTTTGTTAAACACAGCGCATAATACCATTGTGTCCCGTCTCCGGACAAAGTTGGCTACGATATTTGTTGACAAGAATGTAGTGATTATGACTTTGTGAATTATCTTATAGGCGCAATCGACTGGATACTAACTAAGAGAAACGCGGAAGTTTGCAAAAGCTCAGTTACTAAGTAGATGATGTATTTTATGAGAAATTCGAGCACTTACCTGCGCAACTTTTTCGCCAACTTTAACTTGAAAGAATTTTCCTGATCCGTTTTCTTGAATTGACATCTGCAAACAGAAATGCGCAGATAAATGATTGTAACCTTTATAATACCAGATAGACAGTCTTTTCCCAAGCTTAAAATTACAGCCGTGTTTCCTTTCGTACTGTTTTGTTAGCGCCATTTAGTTCTTAACTTTTTACTTCAGGCAAACAGGTTGCCTCTTTGTAATAGTTTTTAATCTGTATCACCGGGGATCTGCTCAACAGTTCTTGTGGTTGATGGTGACAAAAGTAATTTCGTATTTAATCAGCACGTTTATACATTAGTGCCACTGACTGGTCAAGCTGATACCCAGAAAGTATTGTTAAACTAAGGCATTGTTTTTATCCCTAAGAACGGGGATTTAATGCCATATCATTGGTCGTATATTCTTCATATAACGCATATAATGCATGAAAAAAAATCATGACAGGGAAACCTTTGAAAAGAACATCCTTGTAGCCTAAAAATTTAAAATTAACCAATACATTTTTTGGATAAACAACACCTTTCGAATTAGTCCGTGCCTAAAATCTTGTTTATAGTTCCTGGGTGAATTTCATGTAAATTGGTGAAAAATCGACATGTTTCATTATTTTATTGTCATAATGTAATTATGTTTTTGGTGTTACACTGTGAGAGCATCAACTTCCCACGCGTGTAAACCCTGCCGCAGGCACTCCTTAAAGATGGCAAGGAATCGTTGTTATCGATGCCAAGCGTGACGGTCCATAAGAGCTCTACAGGTACCGAACCAAATTCGTGTTAATTAATGTTCGAACGCAAATGCTCTCATCTAATTGTCTATCGTCCGTGCACCAATTGGAGTGATTCCATGGCGAAATTGTTACGTAGCACAGGGAAAAACTCTCGATTGGCGACCTTTAATTATCAATTCATTTATCGGAACTGCAAATGTCAACTATCTTGTTCGGGAAACAGTTGCAGGAAGTGATAAGTTTTCGTTCTTACTTCACAAAATTTGGAAAATCCCACGTTGTTGCTGTTTGAACCTTCAAGACATTCGCAATAACACAACATATTGACTATATTATGTTTAGCTCAAGCATTTGCAAAACTTGACAATGTTATTGCTATTCTTGTATGTAATCGCAGCTTGGATTTGGTTGAACTAGTTTAGCCAGAAAAATATAAAATAACGCTGCACAATAACGGTACCTTGTATCGAGACATTCCATCCTGGTGCGTCAAATTACTTAACGACGGCGATTTTTTGTCTCGGCACCTGTCTTGTTTCGGGTCGACGACAGAGATCCGATGCCTCGCCAAATCAGAATCAGAGTTGGAAACGTTTGGAAATCCTTTAACACCTTGACTTTTTTGAGCTGAAACACAAACTTTTTTTAGAAAAACAATTCTTTTCATTCATAAATATTTTACAGTTATGGTAAATAAATTGCAGTACGGTTTATTACAACGCTACTCCAACAGTTACGCGAATGAAGCCTATTTATACAGTGCATTTTTAAATAGTCCAAGTTGTTACAGTCAAGTTACACACGACACTACATACTACAGTAAAGATTGGCAATCCACTAAACTTGCAAAACATCCCAACAGACTCATGCGCCATCTTCCACCGAGAAAAGTTACACACTCAACTCCTCGCTTTCTTTCCCAAACGTTTGCATGCACACTAAAGCTACCTAAAAGAAACCAAGTTTGTGCTATTTTCAAAGCTTTTTCGCGTTCTATGTATCTTACCGCGATGTGCGTTGAGTTAAAGGCAGCGGATTACTTGTGAGAAATGGCGGATTAGCGTTGCAAATTTTGACGTTAGTCATATTGTTTAGAGGGTTTTTAGTGACGAGTATTTCAAGGAAATCCGTTGTTGAATTGTTCTACTTTTGTAAGCCTACATGGTGCTTTCACAGCAGAAAATATGTGACCAAGATTACATCATCATCATCATATTTTGCAAAATCCGCTACCTTTATACTGGTAAATGTCGCCGATGGTATGAGGTCGAACTAAACAAGGGCCAATATTTCCCCGCCAATCCAAAATGTTAGCCGACACTGAATCAGTACAATAATCAAAAACATCAACATTTCATGTCACTCACAGTCGCCGCTTCATCAACAGTTTATAACAAATCATCAGAGAAAATAATCGAACGGGACGATTCATTAACGTAAAATGTCTATACATAAACGACAACAATTATATTTTGACGACACCAAACATTCACAGTCTGTACACCAAAGCAAACATTGTCTTTCAACAGTCCAAATGCACGTACAGTGACTTGAAATAAAATAATTTCGCGATTCCCTCATCAACATTTGCGTCTATAAACTTTTGGCTTTTCTGCCCAAGCAAATGACAGTCAATTTTGAAAAACAATTTAAAATTTACACAGGTTCTCATCCATGCCACTGGATCCTGAATCTTGCAGCATCGGGTCGCAAAATCCAAGTTAAAACATCAAAATTCAATGCGTCGATGAATATCGAAGACACTCACGGTTTGAAGTAGACGCCCTTGCCGGAATCGGTGCAATCACATGTGTTGTCACAGCCTCTATTCGGTCCAACGATGTCGCTGTTCGAAGCTGCGCTATAGATTGAGCAGTTGCCGTCGAAGTGTTCGAAGATGGCAGTGGATGACTTGGACCCTTGAAAAAACACCAATTTTGAATTTCCTCTTCTAAAACGTTACTTTTATCTAAACATTCTTCTTACCTCGTTTAATACAGTGAAAGTTGCAGATTCTGATTCTGAAGGATGAATACCAATAACAGGGGCTCCGGCAGGGACTTCGAAGCTTGACCGCGGCCCATGCCTGAAATCAAACGCCATCAAACCCCTCCTAGAACCAAAGTTTAAAAATCCCGCCTTCCAACCTTACCTCCCACTCGACCCCCGTTCCCTCCCTCTCGCTTGAGCAATCGACGTAGTACTAGTACTAGCCACTAGTGGCGGGAGCGGCGGCGACCCCCCGCGCTTTACATGGCGCTGACCCCTGCTTCTTCTCCCCCTATGTTGAGCTCCTCGACCTCCTCCAAAGTCTTCCTCTTCAGTCACAGTAGGAAAGCATTCGGAATGTTTCGCTTCTATCACTTGGTCACCAGGGGCGCTGCTGGAGGCGCAGCCTCCAGCGCCCCCTGTCGGACTCCCGCACGCGACCCCCGACGGTATCGTCGGCAAGTTTCCCGCTCCTTTACTCTTGAGTGACCCTCCACGGCTTGAGCCTTTGCGCCGCAAAGACTGTCGGAAGCTTTGTTTCGCGCGGTCAACTTGTTTTCAAAAATGGCGGGAAAATTAAAAAAACTCTCTATCAACATTAACTTCTCTTGTCATTTAACTCACATCTGGTCATGAGATGATTCGGCGACTCCAGCACCTCATCCTGACTCGTAGCCGTGAGATCCTCAAAGTTCAAAATGTAGAGACAGATGTCGCCAGCTTCGTCGCGGATCGGCGCCACCAACTCACTGCAGAAGAAGCGCGTACCTGTAAAAATCAAAATTCGCATTTCAATCACCCAATTCATCAATATTCAACAGCCGACAAACATAAATCAATTTTGCGGCCAAAATCTTCTCTTCTTTTTCTTCACAGGCTCAACTTTCTCCAGCTTTCTCTCCAGTCTTCCAGCCCTCAACATAGCTCATTCCGTTACGTAACATCTCTCTATTTCCACCTTGTTCTTGTCTTATTCAATAGGTGTATCTCGTTTCCCAATCTAAATAAATCAACATTATTCCCTCCAAAACCTCTTCACAAAATTCTTCACCTGTTTCTTTCACTCCTCTTTTCTTCTCGCAGCTTTTTCGAATTCCCCAGCTTCTAATATATCTTGTTTAGGCTTTTTCGCCATTTCCAAAACTGACTCGCTCCAGACTCTCTCTCTTCTCCAATTGTTAATTTATTTCGCCCTTTCTAACCATATAAGCAAACATTAGACTTGTAACTTTCACTCACGCCGTTAAGATTGCTGTGTGCAACTATTTCAAGTCACGCAATTTTGCAATGATGCAATCCGACCAAAGTGCACTTTTACTCTCAAATCTCCAGTCACCCACACCCAAAAATTACAACTTCCTTCCGGTCCAAATTCAAGCCAACGTTATTTTGTTGCGACCGGAATTCAAATCTCCCGCCATCGGCGCGTATATAATTTTGGCGCCTACAGTTGCCTCGGAGTTTTCAAATTCCATACTCTGTCTGCCCCTCAAAGAAATACTTCCACCAAACTTGCAAAAAATTCAAACAAAATTTCTAACCTCCTGGAGAGACGAAAGAGGAAGGAGATGAAAGCGTTCATTGCACAATTTTTATTAAATGCACACTCAAATTCTAATCCACTTGATGTCCCATAAAGCTCCATCAAGAACACTCAACGTCTCCACAAAAGCTTCAAAAAAGCAAGGAGCTTACATGACGCTTCAGCATTATGCTGAATTTTCCTCATTTTGAAAATTCCCGCCTTGACATGTCCCAGCCTATTCAACTTTGACAGAAACCGTCAGCTTACAAAACATGGCCCTAAAAAATATACACTTTCTCCAAGAACATGACACGACCTATCCTCGTCACAGCGCCATCTACACGACAAACACGTGTATTTTCCCTTAGTTTCCCAAGCCTCGTCCTCCTGTTCAACAATTCCAAATACAAATTCAAATTCTGCTCATTGCCGTACAAAGTGTTATATAATGTCTTTGATTTTTCTACTCGAAATAACAAAGTTTTTGAACCCTTTTCCCCTGAAACCACGAGAACAAAAATCCACTCTCTCCAAAACCTTTCTCTCTCGTCCTCGTCCGGTATTTATGCTTCCATAAACAAGACTCGACACCCAGAATATTTAACAAGATCGCAGATGTTTGCTATACGTACAAATTGGTGTCAAGCTTTCTTCTATATAAATACATAACAATATTATTACATAGTTTTAGGTCAACGCTTTTGAGCCTATAAAGACTTGAGTGCCGTCAGGAATCCCAAGTGCCCCGTCGTCGTGACTCGAAACATTTAAGAGCCGACCGAAACAAAACTCCAAAAAGCAAGGATTTTCAACATCTACTTTAGAACTCTCCTCTAGTTCCATCCTATTTTCCATTGACATACTGTAAATTACTATCAAAATCAGGTCTTGAACCTGAAGCATCTAAAGGCACGATTTTACACTTGAACTTACAATAGTCCAAGACTCAAGAGCCAAAACGGTCGGTACTTCATTCGATCGCATCGACGCTCGCCCAACGCTAGAGGCTAGAAACGTGAACGTTTCACCTAAAATCTACGGATCCTTAGCTACAATTCAAACCCTTGCAATGACGCCAAACAGCGTATAAAAACACACACGCTACTCCTCTTATCACTTCCGCTCCCGCTTCCGGCCCAAGAAGCAATTTGTATCAATGACATAATTCCGCCGAACAAATCCCGCCCTTTAGCAGCCTTAAATACACTTTTTAAGCCTGGCTTTTTCGCAAGCTTTTTCCAGAGCCTTGGGCGTACTTACTTTTCTGACTCGCATTTGGAAACCACGTCACGCATTAGTATTATTAGCACACACAGCAGTGATCAAACCTCAGAGGATCGATAACGCTTATTAGGTACGATTCCTCGATAGTCGCTACTTATTTTTCGGCCAATCTTGGCTCCGAAAAATCTAGACCTTCGACGGCCATTCGATTCAAAACCATCGTCCTGAAGACCAGTTTTCTCTTCCTCCCTGGTAATCGCCCAATAAGCAATAAAATCGCCAATTTTTCATAAATTCAATTCTCTTTTCCTTGAGCTTCGTCTCCCAGCAAGCTTTAAAAAGTTCCAGAAAAATCCGTTTATCTGCAACATCCAAAGTAGCTTTTTCCTTTGTTGTTGTCCTTCTTTTGGCTTTCGTCCCATTTCGGCGACACAGGTAAAAAATACACCGTCAACTGTGACCTTTCAGTTTTCTTTCAAAACAGAGACACAAAGTAAATAGTAAATATCACCACACAGCAGTCCACCTCTCCTTTGACGTAAATCGAATTTGTTTACCTAGACGTCCTTGGGCCAAGGAGCTCACAGCTCCTGTCATCTTTCCTGTTAGTATTCCATTAAAATGCTGCAGTGTCCTCATATCTCTAGCGCATCGCATGATGTGACCTCGAGAAACGCTTTCATCTCTCGCTAAAGCTCCGCCCCCTGGTGGCAGCACTTTGGTCGTTTTGTTTGAATATTTACTTACTCTCGGATTTTCATACGGATTCATACACTATTATTGATCAAAAATTTTCAGAATCTCTGTGCTGATTTCCATCTTTCGCAAACACTTGGTTCTGCAAACATAATGGAGCGAGACAATACCTAAACTAACAAAAACTTTCCCTGCTCTTCGATATGGTAAACAAAGCCATTTCTCTCTCTATTCCAAGTACCAGGATCATCCTAATATTTTCCATGATATTCGCAAATAATATATTCTTTTCAAAATCTCCCCGTCGTGATCTCTTCCTTTTTTTCCTGTATCAATTTCCGTGAGTTTCCTTTTCAACTTCCGTCCTTCTTGGCTTCTTCGGACATCAAAGAACGAAAAGGAAGCTCATAATATTGGCAAATATTTCCTTGTCTTCTCAGCAAAACTTTTACATTTTCCGTAGGTCCAAAAACGCTGAAAGCGTCTTTGTAAGTTGAGATACACTGGAAATTCCTACCTGTTTGAATACCTCAAGTCTCTGTTTCATCTCCATTCCCCCATCAAAATCAACATTGAAGTTTCAGCTCAGCACACGGAAACAGACTCAACTTTTCCTTGACGAAAGTTTAACTCTCATGTACTTTTCTGAGCCTGGCTACAAGCAACTTTTCCATAAAACACACTTTTCAATTTGTAAAGATACCAGAAAGCTACATTTTAGTCTGTTGAACAAACACAAAACAAGGCCGAGAAATAATATCCAACTTTTCCCTCCCAACTTTGCCGACAGACAGTAGTCAGTCGATCGAAAATCCAATGAAGCTTCAGGCTCCGACTACTGCTCTGGGCATTGAGTACCACAAATTTCAGTCAATCTGAAGCATTAACGTTTAATCAAATATATTTATTTAACAGCAATTAAATTGTCTAATCAACTTGAATTCAAAGTATGTAATTTTATTTTTTTAAAAGCGCGCCAAATCTGCAAAAAATATTTCCAGCCATCAAAACCATGAATACAGCCAATTTTAAAGTTTGTACACAAAAAATAGTTCTCGCGCCGCCTTCAGGGCGCGCGCTGCGCGCGCGCTTCCAAGGATATCTAGACCTCCACTGCATCAACTCCCGCCCGCCTTTACGCTCCGCTACACCCAATCTCATTCATATCTGCATTGATCGCTCCTAAGGGAAATCATTCCAAGCATAAGTACACAAACGCCCAACCAGCTCACTAGAATAATAATAACAAAAGCGCGGCCCAGCGCTTCCAAACAATACAAAAAGGCCAGCTCAAAACACACACATCCTTTTCCCGCTCTTTATTACCTCATGGAATTCCCTTTCATATTTTATACATTCTCAAGCCGCTTATCATTACTAAACTCTTCGGCCGTCCCACCTACACTCTATAATATTTTACGCATAATTTTTATACACATCCATCAACTCAAACTTCATTCCAATCCCCACCCTTCCAGACATCCTTGCTTATGCCTTTCCATATATAATTTCTCCTCCGACGCTGCCAACCCAAATATGCAACAATGAAATTCATGACTCGTGAAATTTCCCGCGTTGACGTCCCCCAGCGTCGCCTCAAATGCATTGCGGTTAACCCACGTCTTAAACTTTCTCCACACGAATTTTCTCCGAAAGCCACACTTTTTTCTCAGAAACTTGGCTCCACCGTATAATTGTGTAATTCCTTGTAATAAACCTCCTGCCGCCTTTAATCTTCCTTGCTTCCTCATTTTCTCGTCCAGTTAACAACAAAAAGTATTGCATATAGCAGAATTGGCAAAATGGCAACTGTCGTTTAATCTCCCCGAAACATACGTACATTTAATGATCAAATCCCAGCCTCTGAATCTTGCTCAAATGAATTTTCCCGCTTTTTTCAACCACATTGTCATCAGCTTTTTTACACCGAGCATTTACCGGGGAAATACCTCCATGATTCTGCGGTCAATCTGCAGCTCGGCATTCCTTCCTGGAGAACATAAAACATGACATTTACGGCGCTTCCAGCTCCGCCCTTTCTAATAAAGTCTTTATTACTTTCCTGATAACCGACACGGACAACAAGACAGTAGAATAGAAAGGCAAGACAAGATGGATCAAGCGCTGGAAACTTGCCACGAGCTTTAAATTGCTTTTTTCACCAGACCTCCAAACCTATTAATTTGAACCGCTGGCTGTACAAATGGGTCTGCATTTTCATTTACGTCACCTGCTCCTGATTACTCTCTCTCTTCCTAATCTTCGCCCGCCAGCTCCGCCAGAGGGCGCGCGCGCGGAGCGCGCGCTCACTACTCCCTCTGGCGGCAGGAGCTCCCTCGTAAATCACCCTCATTAGACCAAATCTCCTTCTGCGACCTTATCGCCAGGACATATCAGCTGATTTCTCACTTCCTCCAAATCCCCTGTATTTTGCACTTTTATTGCCTACAGTCTTTGGATTTCCCACAAACCCAAAAAACTTGTGGTCACTATACTATCTCAGCTTTTTCCAGGCTCCATAAAAACTAACAGGATTCCAGGACGCTGGCAGCGTCGCTTGCTAAAAATCCCCTCGATTCCTCCAAGCAATCTTCTTTTTCCAGGCAACCGAATAACTTTTGTTACTTATTATCCAATAGCCGTAAGTCTACTGGATTCCAGAAACATATGTGACCCTCCTATCTCTGCCTTCTTCTAGTTTCTAGTGTCCACTCAATCCTCCGCTCCTAATCATTGCCCTTGGAGACACATTGAGTCTAAAGCCCAAAGTGACACTTGTTTCTCGTCTCTCCACTAACCCTTTCCATAGAAAATCTTTAGGATTTGTCTACCAACGCTATAGGATTCTAGCCGAGCTTTAGTTCTTCAGTTCTTCCAAGTCAGCTGTAATCTCTTGCTCCATTAGAAACCCAGGACGCCTAAGGCCAATTTGTTCCTTCCCACAAGTCACACTCTGAGTATTCCAGCCAAGTGTTTAACCGTACTTTCGCCAATTGTAAATATCACACACACACACAATCCTCATTTACGACTTTCTCTCATCCACAACTTATAATTTCTACTAAGGCTTGAGAACCATACAGGGAAAGAGCGCCTAAATCAGGTATTTTCATATGGTCTTGGATGCTCAAATTCGTTTTTGAGCGCTTCGCCCTGTACAGCTTTCGGCCATAATAAAACCACATAAGCCTCACAACTGCCATAAATCCAATTCTGCCTACGCCTAAAACATACGGCAATGTTGCGGGAGGCAAATTGCCGTGTATTATTATTGCCTTGTGATCATGGCTCTTTTGCTTTATATATAATATTCACATGTTTTTCCATACTTTTCCCACCTATCTGTCAAACCTAAATTATTGAGCGTGTAACAACATTCAATGTGTACATTTGATGACTGACTATAAAAACACCATGTTTTCAATACGCTTCAGGAGGAAGACAGGTTCAGTTACAAAATGCACACCAGTTCAACCCACGCCCACCAACTATCAGTGCCAATTGCCCGGCATAAATTCGCAAAATGGCAAATGGCCTATGACGTCCTTGTTTTTGCAGTACAGAAACAACATTGATTAGATATGCTATGTTATGCGTGAGTTGTTCCGTTTCAAATGTTAATTACTTGATGTACACATGCCTTGAAGCATAGCTATTTAGATATCCTTGGTTTCCAAAGTGCACATTACAACAAATTACTCGCCCGCCCACTTACTTATCAACCGGGTTAATGGTTTATGGTATTGATTTCGGAGAATTTCGATACTTTTGCTGTTTTTAGCCGAATAGCGATACGAAACCAGGCTTCTTCTCCGTTAATTCGTTCTTATGTCTTCTCGCTTTTACCAAAAGCTATGTTCTGCATCTGACAATTAATCGACAGTATAAATCACTAAAAAATCTCTGTGAAAAGCCTGAAAACCTAGAGCGCACACTAGAATTCCAGCTTCAAAAAAGCCTTTGTTTCGTGCATTATTAACGGTTGAATTGGCTCTTTTCATCGGTCGGTGTTTTACAGCGTCATCAATATATATTTTATATACACGTGTTTCAGCGTTTCAACAAAAGTTTTTCGAGCTTCAGCCGAAATCAGATTTTGTTACAGGCTTAACAGCTATATTTGTAATTTCAGCTTGTCTTTCACGTATAAAACATTAACGACAACAGAATCGCACACCTGTGTCGCTGAAATCGTTGATTGTTTTCGCCATGACTTTGGACGCTTGAAGCGTATATATTTTTGATATCAAAGAGTTGTGTCATATGCTTCCCTTGTTTTTCACTTCCGGTGGCCAATTTCACGTTTCAATAGTCTTACCAACCAACACGACTTCCCATAAAACAGAAAGCGTGTATCTTCCAAACACACGTAGATATCAATTCCATGTTTTTGCTATCAATTTCATTCCACCTCAACAACTCGAGTCGAAATCTAGTCACGTTTCACTATATGGCTTTCACTGGAGAAAGGTTTTTCTATCGAAAAAAGTCACCAATTCATACCAAAAACCATTATAGATTGGTTTTATTAAAATTTTCATTTTTCTATTGATTGACTCATACTTCGTAAAATACTCACTTGAAGTCATAGCTTCGAAAAACTTATTTCAGGTTTCTCTCACGAAACCCAATAATGACAAACGCATTAACCTCTATGCATTATGTAATGCATAAAAGCCTCCTTTCACTAAACTCGAGCAACTGTCAAATTATAAACTGTTGCATGTTGCCTTACGTATTATTATTATTGCACCATCTTTCACAACTTTCAAAGCTTTCACCATAGCTTTTACTTTATACATCCGGTCAAATTCATAAGTTTTGCAACTTGTGCGTTTCTCATTTAAGAAGAACCAGTTTAAATGCATGTCTTCTTCCAAGAAACACATACAAAGTGAGTGGAAACTTTCATTTACTTGGCGCTCAAAACTTTTCTATCCACCAGTTCAGCTTAACTTTTCAACAAGTTTTTGTCCATTAGTTCTCTGTTATTATCTGGCGCTTTTCTCGTACACACTTTTTGCTTTTAGAAACATTTCAAGTGAAACACCTTCATGTGGCTACTTGACTTCTTTTCAAAAGAAGAAGAAACAAAATATCCAGTCTGCTTTCTCCAGTACTTTCTCCAGTAATTTCCTTTGAAAATTACCGCTATTCTACTAAACCCAAATAAATTTTGATTTTTGCAGGCAATTTTCCCACTTTTAAGGAAACTCAAAAAACTTTATGTAAGAACAAAAATTAAAATGTTGATATTTCTTACCGTCCTTCCTGTAATACAGCAACTCCATATGCCTTTCAGTCTCTCCGAAGAAACTCTCCTTGACTTGCTGCAGAACCGTGGCTGAGGTGAGCGGTCCGTGCATGAAGGGACAGAGGGCGCTTTTCTGCATCACTTCCGCCCGGCTGTAGCCGCTCATCCGACAAAAGTTGTCGCTGCAGTAGATAATCGAGCAGTCCTCGCCGCTTTGCGAGTTGCCCAACAAGAAGCTCCGATCTGTAACAAATTAACAAAATTTACAACTTTGCTCAGCTTAAAAAACCCACCCAAATTCTCATTGAATTAAATTACATGCACTTTCTCCGCCAACTGCAGATCAAAATATGTCAATCCAATTACTTGAATCGGCTTCCAAATATGACGTCAACAGAAGAGCAGTAGAAAACACTTTGTATTCAAACGCTTTGAAATGATCTTCAGGTGCGACTGACACGCCTGCTTTTGACACCAAAGAAAATTTGTCACTTTGTCATATTATTTTGTCCCCGTCAAAGAATTGCCACAAACATCACCACGTGCCGGATAATAATACGATTTTGTATAATATCATTTGCAGGTTTTCAAAATGACAAATTTTTCCCGCCACCGACATGACGTGTCAACCGCCGCAACGACGACATAACTCCTGCATCTTACTTGAGCTTTCACTTCTTTTGATTGATGATCGACTCGGCTCACTTGAGGCCTTTGAAGTTAAAGCCTTGGGAGTTGAGTGCTGCTTTCACCTGACTTTCTCCAGGAAAATATTTTTTGTATACGTTTTTGCAAGAATTTTTCACCATATTTAATTTTTTGCCTCAAACAAATCCCCATCATTTTTTCCTGAAACCCTTCCAAAGAATTCCAATAATCAAAATTCCTCTCCCGTCCCACATAAACCAGCATTTTTCCCGCGCCTTCTTTGAAAATCCTCCTTGTTAAAAGCGGTTGAAAAACCACAAATTCAATTTACAGAAATACATCACAAGTGTAGATACAGCAGCAGCCCCAGTGAAAATAAATAACGACAGCGACACAAGTACACTGCTATACAAAGGCGATAATGGGTCTTGGCGGACTCATTCAGAATTGTCGTCCTGAATAATGCATGTCGACTAACACAACAAAATTACCATTGAAAATCTCTTCCATATATATAAGTCACTATAAAACACCATGAAACAGCGTCAATCCAGCTGCCAGTAAGACACACACAATCAAGAAAATGCGACCAACATTCAGGCGAAAAGCCCTACTCGTGCGACGTGCGTACGTGCACTTCGTCATCATCATCATTGAATTTTCAACAATTTTCTTTATACTGACAGCACCAGGCACCAGCAGCCATTTCGCTGTGCTCTACAAATTTGAAACGCTTCTTTACACTTTCCAGCCTTGTCGTCGTAAAACCAGCAGCGATTTGCGCCAAAAACCACGTGGTCTCATTTGCACTTCCGGAAACCGCAAACTCGTTGGTCTGCGTAATGATTTGCAAGTAACGAGAAGATTGCAGAACCTTTTCTCGTCTCATCACTTCCGCAAGCAGAATTAATACTGATTAATGAGGCTCCAGTCATCATTAGAAGCGCTGCTTTTGCGCGCAGCGCAAAAGCAGCGCGAGTAGGAGGAAGAGCCATCATTATCATCTTCAAACCATTTGTATTCATCAAGAGCCCTACGCTTCCTCCCTTCTTCCGCTCCGAACAGCTGTAGTGGCGGCTAGTAATTAATCTAGTGGCTACTTTCGCTAACCGCGCGGAATTTGAATTTCCCGCAAAAAATTATTCCCTCTGAATTTCTGCTGCCCAGCACTTTCCAGATTCCCTATAGAAAAACTTGATCCCTGCTGTCCAGCGCTTTCAGCGCCACCTACAGCGTCTTGTCACTTGGCAATCGACGCTTCCCCAACGACACCTCTCATTTCCTCTCCAAAAGCAAAAGTCACACAAACGTCAACTTTTTCTCCAGGAAGCCAAAACTTCCGCTTTCAAACTTTATTCAACCGTTGAAATCCAACAGGGACCTTTCACCTGTCCTCTCCAGAGTCCAGTTTCTGTAGAATCTCAGTCCGACGCACTTGTCCATGTCCCCACTGGTTTCCTCTTCTTCTATGCCAAAAAGAACACAATCTACAATCTACTCTCCACATGACCAACAACTCTTCATCAAAGTCTGTATCAGGCTTTTTCATTTATTTTCATGCTTTCACCCACAGAAATTCAGGGCTTCCAACCGGACTTTTCTCCCTCTCAAATCCCAAAACCTTTTGAATTTGCCAAATACTTCCCAACGTGTAGTTCCTCCAGTTTCTGGATCTGATCCTCGAAAAAATGTCACTTTCACCGCGTTTCTTCGTCCACCTTGACTCAATCAACGCTTCGAGGCCAATATTACTTTCTCTCAATTTTGGTTTCTCTCCTTGCATACCGTATATATAAAGAACCGAATTTTTTCGACAATTCCCCATCGGACTTCTTCCTTCATCCTCCTCTCTTAAACCCTCAAAGGGAAAATCAGCCTTGATGCTTCGATTCCAATTACACTCGACTGCCCCAAACAAAAAATAAATCCATCGGACCATCCAAAATTGCCTGTGTAGTAATTAATCTTGCCCAGAATCGAACCTTCCTTCTACACAGCGAAAGCTAAAGGTCACCCCAAACTCAGCCTTGCCGATACAACCAAAATCGCAGGTGTGTCTTCCAACCAAAATTTTCCCTTGAAAATTAATTAACTACCTGCACAAAATACATACCTCAACACACCAACTACACCAAAGTCAACAAACACTTTATAGCCTTCAAACTCCGTATTTCATTTAAGCGAAACAAACCGGCCGGAACCAGCCATTAATTACCTCGGCACGAGGGACTCATCAAACCTCATTCAATTAATCTGTGAAACAAGCTGCAAAACTCTCGCAACTTTCTCCTATAACCTGGGCTATAAATAAAAGTTTATTTTTCCCATCACCGCCCAAAAAACACTATCAAATTATAAAAATTATTATTCAACTTACTTTGACTGTCAAACTTGCGTATGACAGACTCGATGAGCGTATGTTGAGGCGCCACGTGACCTTTTCGGATCGGCATTTTGACGTTGATCTCCGCCCACTACCACTGACCATTAATTCTTCTCTCACTTTTTCTCCAGCAACACACACTTTTATTATGCACTTTCACTTGTTAATTCTCACAACCTTTCACGGTTCCTGCATTGCTCTCCGCCTCGCAACAATAAAAAACCGTTTCACTCTCCGCCAGATGGCGTGCGCTCTTCCACGTTATTGGTTCTTGGTGCATCTATCGATTCCTTTGTATTGGTCAGCTTGCACAATCCCACGCTCTTCTTCCTCAATTACTTTTCGCTATACACAAAACGAACAAACAACGTATCCAAATAAATATATAATTCTCATCTCGAGCCCCTTTCTCCACGAGAATCTCCACTTACAACAGCAGCACTCGTTAAGCACCATCTGCCACTGTAATTTAGCACCTGTGTCATTGTCACCCAAATAAATTCATCCCTCTTGCTGCACAACAAGCGTCATTTACTCCGCTTTGACTGATGGTCATTGTCGATTCTCCAGACCTCCTTGGATCCTGTTCCTCCTCCTCCTGGCGGCTCCATGTCCAACGAGAGAGATTGATGCGCATCTGGAAAATAACAAAATTCACATATCCGCAAAAAAACTTATCTTGGTAATGCATCCACAAATTTTTCAAATTTACCGCGCCAGACTAGACGTCCACGTGTAAATTAGCCTTCGACGCTGTCGAGCTCGGTTTCTACTATACACACTTCATTACTAATAAATTGATTTTTCCCGCTTTAAATATTTAATACTTTTGAAACCCGCCGCATTTTCGCCACTACATTCTTCTATCATGTTTTTCTTTCACGTGTTCATATATACCTGATATTACACACACATATTTCCGCACGCCTTCCTCCCGTCATCCAATATTCATGTTCGACTTCCCTCCCGCCACCGTCTTCCCTCTTTGTTAAACAACCACCGGCTCCCGGGCTTTATATTAAATTCGGCTAAAAAGCCTTCTTCTTCAAAAATCACCCGGAAAAATCTAGCTTTCTCTTCCGTTTCCTAAATAAATTCTTTACTCGAGCCTTCGTCAGCAGCAGCGCTCTCGCGCGGTAATTGGCTCCGATTGGCAACTTCGAAGCTCCTCAAACACCTCACCTGATTGTGTGAGCCATGATGAGCGTAACTGTTCTTCGAAGACGTGCCAATGCACTCGTAAAATGTACACCAAAGACCTTGAATCCTAATTTGCTCACTATGGATGGACGCAGTTCAAATTTGAACTTGGCGCCCAATTGTATCTGAGCGTATTGGAGCTTCAAGCGTTCGCTGTTGCCATTTCTTTTTGCAATGTATCCAATAATTTTTTTCTTGCTCAGCACAAGTAGCTAGCAAAGGCAGAAGCAAAGATTAATCGCTTTCTGGCATTCGTTTTTACTTTGTCGATATCAGCCGCTGCCGTAATGAGCTTGGCACTCGTTCATTATATTTTTTCTCTTTTGTTCTATTACACAAACTGTCTGGTTTGCGATCCTTGTCTCTATGATAACTTGCTCTTGTTTGACTCCGCCTTTAGTTCCATCTCGTTTAATACGGTTCATGGATGATAATACAAAGCTGAAGAACATACAGTTTGTCTTGTCTTTTTTCTTGCTGTTTCTCTTGATCCTCAAAGTCAAAAGTCACATGGCCTGAGCTGCCAGCTCGAATAGATTCCTCCAGGCTATTCTTCGGAACAATCTTTATAGTAAAGCCGTAATTTCTCTTGACTTTCTTCAGCAACTGATGGATAGACAGACAGCCTCAAGTCCATCCGATATCTCGTCCACATTCCCTCACTTACTTGTAACAAAGTCAAAAAAGACAAGTGAACGAGATGAGAGACGAGCGAGTGACGTGGCGTTACTAGCGAAATCGGCAAGCTATTTTAAACGGTGCCTTCTTCAGATATCTTCTTGTATCTATTTCTGTGTAAATTTTTAAACAACAAGAAAAACACATTCATTCGCCAAAACAAGACAGCTTAATGATCCCAAGTCCCACCTTTCAAAACAAGCGCGACATGAATAATTGTTTCAGAAATTGCAAAACCGGCCGCTACGCTAGAAACCTTGCAAAAATCACCTTTGATATTTTTCTCTTATCGAACACCAAGTTGATTCTTTAGCTACTTTAGCACACGTCAAGACTTTTTAAAATCTGATGCGGGCCAAATAAAGCGTCTCTTGAAAACTCGGTCCCGGGCCGTCATCTCAAATATCTTTTCGTCTCCGTTTCATGGGCCAAAAGACGTTAAACTAGTAGTGCGCTTCCGTGGACGACACACATGTTCCGAAGCGTCGTTCATTTCATTGGCGTTCTTTCGTCAACCAAGTCAGCAACGCGACGCTGCTGCTCCTCCTGACGCTCATTTCGAAGAAGCGACCGAGAGCGAAGTAGAACCAGAACACAAGCCAGAACTTGCTTCTAATAGCAGCGACATCACATTGCATCTTCTTCTTCTGTCTTCTCGTTGAATCCCAACAAAATTAATTTTAGCAATGCCTCAACACCAGCTCGAGTAAGCGACTCACTTGTTCAATTTCAGCTACTGTAACCGTATGTATCTAAAATGCCCGTTTCAAATCACATCAACTACTACCGTTGAATGTATATACTCGCTAAAAAGTCGTGTCCTACAAGAACCAAATATTTAGCAAAGAGAGAATATCAAGAGTCCCATCTGTAAATGTGTACACAGTTTATAGGTTGCCAGTGTATGAGTTTACTAATTTTTATAGGTTACGACGGGATTCGCAAAATGGCAAGATCGGGTTACCGCCAAGCGCGGCGCAGAATGCCTCAGCTTGTTATATGCCAATTGAGCGAGTTTCTACAAATGCCCGGTGGCTTGTACTTGTTAATCAGGCTCGGTTTACAAGTCTTCTTGTGGTTTCGAAAAATTTATCGATCAATATCCTAAGAGAGGCAAATTTCAAAGTATGCCGCTACAATGTCGAAAACTCACCCATTGTCTCAGGCTATTGTTACAAACACCTCAAAACACTAAACTTTCACCCATTCACAATTCCAGCTTTCACTCGACTTTGAAACAATGAATCTTAGTACAATTTTTTGTTAAAAGCACCGAGTTTCAACATTCAACACTATAGCAATCCACAGTGTTTTAAGCAGCCAAAAAGCACCGACAAGGCTCACGAAACAACGCTGCAACGTTCAGTCTTACACAACCCGTTTCCTGTCGGCGCCCGAACCAGACTGACTCAAAGTTGCTTGAGCGTTTGCGAAATATTCTGAGCTCGATGCGATGCTACTTTCTTCTTAGCTATTCTCCCTTCTGAAATTTCCTCCTCCTGCACATGTGTTCTTACGGGACTACTTTCTTGTTGCATTTTCCTTGCCGGTAAACGTAACATAGTTTAAGGACTGCCTGAATTTCTACACCTGTACATTGCGTAAACAGTAATTAACCTCAAACATAATCTATAACCTTGATAGGTGTTTTGAATAGACTGTACCAAAGGTTCCCAGTTCGAATCACAAATTGCAAATGGTCGTTGCAGGGAACGCTAAAGTTTGGTGCCAAAATAACAAGCAATTCACAGATTTTTTCCGAGTACAAGAGCGTCCTCTGTATTTCAATTCACTTAACCTATACATTATCCGTCTATCACAAAATGTTACAAAAGAACCGTGTTTCTCCTCTCACATTATATGTACATCACCTTCATCACGGCCCAGTATGACTAAAACAATTTTTCTCCGCTTGTGATGTATATTACATCGCATAATTTCGACAAATCACATTAAAAATCGGTAATCGAAATGTGTAAAAACAATTTTCAAAACCCCTCTCGCACAGAAATACATACTTGATCACAATTGAAAAAACATTAATAACAAACCAATCATCCTATCAGTTGCATCAATACAGTCTCTCACGGTACTCAGGTGGTTTCGAAAATTTCTAGTAAATAGATACAATAATGATTGGCTGGTATACGAGCCATGGCAAAAACAGTACAAATTGGATACCATGCAAGCAATCCATGACATAACCTCAAACACACTCAAAATACCTCACACAATTAACTTACAAACTTCCAAAAACCGTCAATATCGACAGCAAAACCTGATACGTATTTACGTACATTTCCCATTTATAAGGTATATTGATTGCCTTAAGGTACTATTTAAAATTGTAGGAAAAATATATAATATAACACGCTCAAGTTGTGCGAAATATACAATCAGTCTAATGGAGTAGTATAAGAGTATAATGTTATACGAATATCTGAATATTACACAATATATCATATATAGGCGATGTTTTTCGAAAAGAGCGTAATTATGCACAATTCTCTCTTATCAGTTTAAAAGTCCTTGAGGTGATCTTGGCTGGTGGAAGGACTGAGAGGAGGTGACACTGCCTTCTTGCCCCCCTTGATTGCTTGCTGCTGAGGAACAGTACTAACGAAAAAGTAGCCCATGATCCCGATACAACTCAGGAGGAAGTAGGCACCTGGTGGCAAGATTGAGCGAGTCAACAAGTACACGACGCCCGCCGCCTGAACAGCTCCGACTAGAAGGCTCATGTACAGAAACACAGGTAACAAACGCAAAAGCAGTTTCTGGACCCAATCGCTGACCTGCAAGATCAAACATAATCATTATATTCAATACGCTTTCGCAATCCTCCTTTAAATTACGTAATCCTCAGTCAGTCAGCTCACCTTATGCACATGCAACACCCAAGTAAACAGCGCCCATTGAGCAACCGCCTTCGAATTGGTATGTCCGCACAGCTTTGCAGGAACGGAAGTCGTCGTAGTTGTCATACGTCCGCTAGAGGGCCCAACGCTCTTAATACTGACATCCTTCTTCACTCCGTCCAAACGAAGCACCAATCCCATGTCTTCATCCAAAGCTTCTACAAAACCATTACAAAATCCATTAAAATTTCATTCTCAACCTTAAAAGCGTATTTCTTTGTCACTTCAACTCACCTGTCGGCAACAAAAATCGTCTCGTTCGAAACCCCTCCTCCTCCGGCTTATGCACCGTACGATGAATCAGCTGTGTATTTGTGACACTCATCTTGTCAACTTATCAACTTCTTTGCCAAAACGTCCGTCTTGAAAACTTCAACTTTAGGAGCAGTAGCTTCACTTCTAATCGCCTTTCGTCCAAATCCAAACTTGTGTAATCACTGGTCGCAGCACGTTCTTCCGTCCTTCCCTCGTAAACGTCGCTGCCGGACTGTCCACCAGAAGCTTTCTGAGCTCAGCTTTATGGATTCAAACGTCCTCCTCCTTTGTCAGTATATCTGCTTGACAGTTTAGCTCTGTGTTATGTACTTAATGTCGCTGATTGAATCCCCTGATAGTGACAACGCAGTTAAACACTTGACGGACGCTTCTCTTCAATATTCCTCTCCTATGAACAAAAAAACAAGAGTTTCATTAGTACACAATTATACGACATACACATCATTTCATATCACCTTCAACGCCAAATCTAGGATTCTATCGGACATTTATTCTACTCGTAGATTAATCAACTTTCAATTACTTCTCTTATGTCAATTCTATCTTTGGTCCAACGACCCAACGTCCTTTACTTCCTCACACCTGACTTTGCCGCAATTTGTCATTACTTTCCTCATAACCCTTAATCAACTTCCTCCTGGATTCCAGCCTATAAAAATAATGTTTATTGGCTCCAGCCAATATCAATATTGACCAACACTTCAACGTTACGACGTAATCGGAATTCATCTCGTCTCACATAATATATACCTTCACAAGTTCCGCTCATTTTCAAGCTTATCCTTAGCCAAACAACCGAGAACAAGCTTAAGCAACGCCGACTTCAGTCTCAAGTCATCAAGCTGTCAAAGACAGGTAAACATCGACAAGTATCGACAGCCATCTTGCGAACCGTCGGACTTCAAACTACGTCTTCCTCACACGTCTTCCACAAACAATACAAAATGATGAGGTTGCAAAACCGCCGCCAGTTTTTTGCCAATTACTGAAAGATATGCCGAAACCCAAGAATAGCCATTGAAATATTTGTAAGCAATTTTTTACCCCTCCGAAGCTAACAAAAGGCGGGAAAACCCCGACCCGGAAAAAACTGTCCACCTCAACATTAACTGCGCAACACCAGAATCAAATTGGTGTCTTCAACCAGAATCCACAATCCTGATTGGCTTCCCAAATAGGCTTGGTTCAACTCGGAAATCAGTTAGCAACAGATAAACCGCTCATAGAGCCAACAGAGGTGAGTACGTCCCGTCCTTCAACTTGACTTTTTCCATCAAAACGTGGATAAATAGCATTAAAGATAGATAGCGAACAAGCGCCGCCAGTCACTTATCTATAATTCTAGTAAATCATGCTGCTTAAACCCCAGATTATGTGCATTCTAGAACAGTATTCATCGCGTGCTATTTTGAGCCTCTGCTCGTCTTATAAAACCATTTCAATCTCACGGCTGGATTAAAAGGACCATTAAATCTGACCTACGCTTAGGTTGAAAAAACATCATTTTGAAAATTGACACTTCTGGTTAGATCATACACATATTTTTTTTATTATTCTTCCATCTCCTTTGCAAAATACATACAAAGCTCTGTCAACCACCACTATTACAATCAGTCAGTTCAAAACAAAACTCCCAAGAAACAAGATCTGAATAAACTACATACTTTTGATCCTAAACAAGGAAATCTTAAGCCCTTCACAAATCTCTCTACACACCTTATCACAATAGACGCACAAGTCAACACCACATCCCAACAACATACACCACAACAGCGCCCTCTCGCTCACAAACACCGACCCGCTCATCACATTACAACACATCACAATCGGACCCACCAAACTCCAGTCCCACAATTTGACCCCGCTCTTCGTCATGTGAGCCACAATCAACCCATCAGTCACCTTACAAGCTACAAAACCAAAGCTCAGTATATACAAAACCGGACAATTCTCATAAACCCTTTCGTTGCTACAAATAGCTACATAAACCATCGGCACATAAACAGCCGCTATCGCTACAACCGGAGCCAGCACACTTGTCCCCGCCAGCGTCTTCTCGTCCTTCCGCCATTTGTCCACCATGATGCCGAATGTTTGACCCAAACTCCAGAATTCCATTGGAACAGCTGCAAGTATGACAAGAGTCCGAGCCTCCACGCCCATTACGGTCAGCCCCCAAACTTCCGATCCAAAAACCGATGTTGCCAGGTGTACACCGATAATCGCCAGCTCCGCTTCCGTCACATCCATCTTGCCAAAGTACAGCGAGCCCGTCATGTAAGTCCTCCAGTGGACACAGTAGAACAGAAAACTTCCCAAAGCACAATGAAACAGCGTCAACGCCGATGCACCTCCTCCAGTAACTGCTGCGACACCCAGCGTCAGGAATACCGTCGAAAGCGAGTCGCATCCATGATCAAAGAGCTCCCCCAGTGGCGAACTCGTCCCGGTCCTTCTCGCCTGCTTCCCATCAATGGCGTCCAGAGTCTGATAAGCAAAGATGGCCAACGCGTAGGCTAGGCATAGCCACTTAGGTACTGTTGATCCAGGTTCCAGGTCCGGCGAATAGTAAAAGACTAGAAGTGACGTCAGGATGTTCAGCACGAGACCAGTTATCGTTAGCACGTTAGGAGCTACCGATAGTGGCAGAAGGTTGACTACAAAGTTCCAATACGGCTGGAATATAGGGTCCAGCAGACTGTTGCTTGTACTTGAATATTTGTGGGTTCGCAGGTTCTCCAGTTGGGTTCCGTTCAGAACTCTATTTCGTCCAGTAAATCTTCCGTAAGCGCCTTCTTCTTCTCCAGCTCTTGTTGCACCCAAATCATCCTCCATATTGTTGTGATTGTTGTTGCCGTTTGATACTGATGGCGCTACTGTTGGTGCTTTAATACCGTTGTTGTTTCCATTCAGACGGACTTGGCGAGGTCCGGCCATCTTACAATCTCCAGGGCAGGTCAAAGTTGATGATTCTTCCAAAGGTACTTTAGATTGACAGTTCCAGGAACCAAGTTTCCATACCAGTCTAACCAACAATCGTAAGAAAACTATCAATTCCCAATTCTGCGATTTCAACCAGCAAAAGCTAGCAACAACAATTACACACAAGCGCTACATAAGCAGCAATAGATTTTCAAACTCCACTTGCCTGATAGATAATCTTTGATTGAACACAATCAGAAAATACTGCAGAGATTTTGTACTTTGTCCGTCTGATGCCTACCAGACTACAAATAATACTGACTCGTTTCCTTATCCTTCTCTTTCGTTCTTCCCCTGTCAACTATCGATTCTTACGTATTCGCTATAAATATTGAATATTAACGGTCCTTCACTTAACAATACATTTGTCCAGACCAACTCCTTCACTTGTTCTCACGCGATGTCTGTAAATACTCTAGGGATTTTCTATCCTTCTCAAACTTTTCCTTCCACTAAACGACTTCTTTTCACTCCAAAAGCCCTTTTCAAAACACACTATAGTTTACATTCAACTACTTTGTACGAATTTGTACACTTGTTGACACCAATCCTTCAAAATCAATACATATTTGTCACCATTAACTCTACAACAAGAAAATCACTCAATAATTTCGTCTACTATTTCCCTATAACAAAAACTCGGTGTCATTCTCGTCTAGCTTTTTCTAAATGTCAACCCTTCCTTTCTTGTGTCTTCTCCGTCCTCTCTTCCTTCCGCTCCGTCTCTACTTCTAAGGCTTTTCCTCCCGTACAAATGCATGTATGCATATAACACAGAGGTGATGCGCAGTGCAATTTTCCCCCGCAAGTCAAACTCCCCGCTCATCTTCCAAAGCAACCAAGGATATCTAACTAAACTAAACGCTTCTTGCGTTTCAACAATAACAAAACCACACATTCAAAGCCACTACAATTAAAGCTACAATTTTAACAATTGATTAATGTATTTTACCTTCAAACACAATTCACTTTCGATTCACAGTAAAACAGATGGCCCGAATGATCCTTCCGGCCACTTCTTCAATACACTGTATTTTTATCGAAACCTAATTTTTCTAATCTCCTAGCGCCAACCAGTGTCCTAATCGCCCTCTGCTATCATCCACTCTTCTATCACTTATAGCTTTTGCTTCCACACTTTACTCACGTAATCTACTCTCACTACATTAAACCATGTACATTTGTCCAGGTTCACCAACAGATTACAACTACAACTATGTGCTTTTAGCTGATCTCCAAATGCAGTTTCGCTAAAGCTTCAGCAAATTCGCGCGCAAGTCTGCAATCGTTTACATGCATAAACTTCACGTTAACTATCAACTAGAAACTGACACAACTGTCAGCTCTAGCAGATCCTCTTCTCTTCTATTAGCTTATGCAACGACTGCATCACGTTGCTAGAAAAGTCAGCGTTTACAAGCCGGATGAAACTAAAGCTATATCACCTTTTGCCTTTCAGTCGGTAGAAACACGTTGGACAGCCAGACTTGGTAATGCTGATTCACAAGGAAACCATCTCGTCCAGCCAGCACCGCTAACGATAACATTTATAAACTAGATTTCATGCAAGCTGAAAAGCGTCAAGTCAAAGTCAAAGTGCAATAAGGTTGCAGACAGACGTATGATTCATCTGTACATTGCGAAATACTTATTTGAACGCCGGTTTTTAACTTAGCTAGTAGCTAGCAGCCTCCACAAGTAATAATTTTAGATAATACTCCAGTATATGCAATAATTACAAATTGCACCTGTTCGTACCTTTACACGTTCAAACTGCATGTAAACGCTAATCACTCTGACTCCAGCTAATCTACCTTCGTCCTTATCCGCCCACAATCACAACCTCCAATCTTCCGCGTGTATAAAATGAATCACCTGGAACTCCAAGTCTTTGTTGTCCAGAATCAGAATTCCAACAGCTCCTGATCGTGCATATTTCAGCTTCATTACCACACCAAAATCTCGTCTTGTCTCGATCAACCCAACTTGATCTACAAGAGTCCAGTTTCCAGTGTGCAACTCCAACCCTTCCTGCATTAACTAACCCACAAACAAAAAATACACTTCCTATTCCTCCTCCTTCCTCACCATGCGTCTATACCATTTAATACAACATTTCCGCCATTTTCAATCTCAAGACAAAGTTAGACTGAAAAATTCCAACTTCGCCAAAAGTACATAAGTGGACACGCAAACCAAAACTGCAAGTTTTCAACAAACAATTGCCGCCGGTAATAAGCTCCGGCGCCCAAATTGGAAGCCCATGCCGAGACCTCATGGCATCTGAGTGAGTGTCCGACCCTGACTCACACTTTTTTAGAATCTCCTTTGTACTTTTACACATGAAGTATAATATGCCATAAATACAAGATATGAATGAGCTTCAGCCTCTATAAACGTGAGTCAACATCCATATCCATTCACTTTATCCTGATGCTGCTCCAACAACTCCCTCTATAATTCCCACAAGCCAACAATAAACACACACAAGTCTCAATGTTAACAAACAAACCTTTCAGTCAGTTAAACTTCAAAAGCTCAAGCCAGATACATGACTACTACAAGTATAAGTATCGCAAGCATGCATCGATCACGTGTCCCCAAAACCAGTACAACTCTTCCACTTACTTCTTCAGGTACACAAGAAAATCCTTGCCATTTTTCGCACTGTTTAACCATGTACCTCACCTCGCAATCGAGTCTTAACCGCAAATAAAGCTCAACCGGCCTTAAGCTCTCTAGACTTAAGATGAAGTTTCCCAACATATTCTACTCCTTCAAAAACAAACCCAAAGCTGAAATTTCCGAGGAATTTCTACCAAGAAATCTTCTAGTTTATCTAAACTTTATTATGTATTTAATATTCAGCTAGCTCAGGCAAATCTCTAATATTTGATCTATTTTACGTCATCCTGCCAACAACTATAAATGACCTGCGTCACGTATACACTTGCAGCGTTTGCTTTTGCTCTCATAAACATAAAATGTATCAAGTGTACACTTCCTTCTCGCTTCGCTAATACTTCGAACGTTCAAGTGGCTTCGAACCCTCAAACTCCGTTTAACGATCTACTCGATATATTTTTTAGTTCTCGTTACAATGATCTACAAGACCTGCGAACACTAAAACAATAATCTCTCACTATTTACTTACTCCACAACTAACATCTCGAAACCATTTGACCCTCTCTTTCTTTCTTACCTTTACTCCCAATCAGCAAATCGCAAAAATCATTTTTTACGACTCCTCAACTCTCAAACAACTTGAGCTGCATCACTCACAACCAGCATAATTTTATAACCTATGAAAACATGAATAAAAACAACAACAACCTCCAAGGAAATCTGTCCTAGCTTTCACCTCGTACTTCTACTTCTGCTAAATCCAATTCAGTCAGTCACCTAACCAGTCCGACAAGGTCAGCAGCTGACCGAGATGCAACCACTTTTAAAATGTCGCTAACCAACTTTCACCGCCGTCCAAATACATAATAGCTTCTTCGAAATGCCCACAACAACTCCACTCTGCCATGCATTGCCCTTCCAAGTACTTGAAGCCACTAACTGATCGATCAATCATATACCAAACTTGACGAGCCTTCAAATAAGCTTTTGTTTACCAATCCAATTGAATACCTAATCAGAGGCTTCAGAGGTCGTATCATCCTTCAGCCTCAAGCTAGCCGACACTCACAGTTCTAATTGCGAATATTCGCACGCTGTCGTCTGTCAATAAGGAAGTTTGTCTCACATAAGTTAACATAACAAAGTACTTGAAACTAAAAGCCAAGTAAAGCCCAAGACTCTATCATAGCCTTCATAATCCCCGCCATAAAAAGAACATGGCGAAACTACGAATTCATCATTCAAAATCACATAGAATCCCTTCTTCGCCGCTGGCGCTTGCTAAATTCGCAATCATATTGGCAAATCCTTTTCTTTGTACCTTCAAACAACATGAATGTGAATGACCCATAAGAAGCCACAAATTTTGCCTTTGCATTACATACACCAGGTAATAGTAATTCCTTCATCTCCAACCTTCCTTAGTTATTATTGCGCAGTACTGCGCACAGATTCACCATCATCATCAGGTGATTTGTAATCCGTTGCCACAGGTGGAAGCCAAACAGCTTACCGAACAAACGTTAAGTTGTCGGTACGACTAGCAATTACATATCATCAAAACACGTTGCTTTGACGGAAAATTTCGCAACCTTCTGCATCTTGAACCGATCAAAACAATTGCCGAATGTCGATGAATTCAATGGCCACACAAAATGGCGCGCCTCTATGTCAAAGGACATGGCCAACGCACAGGAAATTCAACCAAAGCAATGTCGTATTGCTTCAAGTTTCTAAAAATTTCGCAAAACAAACAACCGCAACATTGGCAGTAACAATCAGGAAATGAAGGCACCACCAACCTACAACACGAGCGGTCAAACACGCGACTTCAAGTCATCCTGTCCTGCAGGTCCTGCAGCGCCATTGGACCTTAGTGAACACGGGAGACACGTGATCTCTCTTCAAAACAGCTTTCTGCTGTTCCCAAAACAACAATCTCTTTTCCAAAATTCAACTCTTTCACAACAATAATTCAACAGCAGCTACTACACCAGCGCCCCTACCAACCAACACAAAACAACTCCAATCAAAGAACTCCCAAAAATCAACGACCGAATAATGATGATCCACCGGACCCGCAAAAACTCTCAGATTCTTCAGACTGCTGCATGGATACAATCAAAACACACCGCATCTTTATACATAAACGAACCTCATTTTTTCGCAAACCTGCAATTAGATTCGCAATTCTGTTCCAACCGGCTGGTACTACCGTCTGGTAACCTCACGCAACCAAAACCACCTTCATTTTTACCATTGTTCCATCCACCGAATTGCATTATCTCAAACCACAGGCTCATCAGATTTCAGCTTCGTAATCAACAAGCATTGCTTTGGTTTGCTTGATAATATTTGATAATAGCCAGAGCGTTTTCTCCCCAAATCAACAGACCTTGAACCTGATCTACAACAAGCAAAGTAAACGAGCGACATTCTTCCTGTAAATCATCTTGATCAATTCAACAAATATATATAATATCATCGTATATCCATAATCATATTCGTTTACATTTACACAAGTTGCACTTGTTTCTACATTTTTCCCAGGTGTTTCTTCCTTAACAGCAACCAAATGGCAGTAAAGCAGCCCTGTAATTTCAAACCGAAAGAACAAGACCCCAGTCCAGTTTTTGTGGTACCTGAATTCCCAACTTCGCAGCCCTTCTTTACTATATCCAAGCCCCAAATTCAGTCAATAATACGTAACTACATGTACAATCCGATAACACAACAACCCTCTCAAAAGGGCCCTTTTTAGGCCATCGAAATGTCATTGTTGCTAACGGCAGCAATTCAACGCAGTACCTTTCCCTTCAATCCATCATTCAGCGTCCTCATTTCCAAGGTTTACAATCAACTACTTATAGCAGAGAGACCATCTTCAATGCAATTAAATTGCAGCAAATCAGATCTTCAAACTGTCATTCTCAATGCATTTCACCATTCTTCAAATCAATCCAATCTTACAAGGCTACGAACACACCATTTCGAAGCCTCACATCCGACAGAATCCCAAGATAGAATCTTCTCGATTTTCCGTGATTTTCTCATCGCCTACCCAAAATTTTCAAAGCTTTTCTTACCTGATTCCACGTAATCTCCACTGTACCATCAGCTTTGCTCTTTTTCCAGCTGTCACCGTCTTGGTTGGTCTTCGTTACTTCGTTAAACCGCTAATCTCCGTTAAAAATCCCACTTAACTTCCAGTCTTTTTCTCTCACCAATTCCAACTTTTCCACCTGATTTTCTTGCAAAAACACCTGCTCAGTTCACCTTGTCATGCCAACCTCTTTTGACATTCACACGACTCGGCCTCTCTTCAACCCTTACAATCGTTAACTTGCACCGAAGTCGCGTTAACCCGTCAAAAATTAACGGAAACCGGTATTTTGCGTTGTAAATATTCCGACTCGTTTTCCTCTCTTCCCCTTCTTTATAATGCAACAGTTGAAACTGCACTGCGGCCAGATGCCAGCCGCTCCGGCCTTTTACGCGTTAAGTTAGCAGCATGTGCTCTGCCGCTCTCTTCACTCGCACGCTACAGCACGTACGCACCTTAACACTGTAAGTACATACAAGCGCCATCTCTTTGTTGTGGTCCGCAAGACGAGTCCAACTCTGTTTACAAACAAACGCTCAGCTGTTCCGCTTAAACTTTATAGACGCGTTTCGTACGTTTGCTCCCTCGCTGAAATTCACGCAAAAATACGCACGATAGTAGCGTTTCTACGCACTTGTCATCGATCCGAGTGCCGGTAGCGGCCTTTTCGCTACTTTTCGTTAAAAATCGAGTAACGGCTCTCTATTACGTCTTGTCCTTTTTACCCTTCATCAATCAAGTTGCTTCCAGTTTCACCAACTTTTAAACAGCATTGATTCCTTAAAATCCATCAGTTTCTCTTCGTCAGTCTACATTTATCGGATTAATTCAAGAAAAAGTTGAGAATGTTACATGCCTTGGAGGCATGATCTGAAGCAACGTGAAAGTATTCATGAAACAGGCCACGTTATCCCCTCGTGTTCCGGTTGAAACCCTTGTCGCTACCCCAACCAAATTTTACTCGTTCCTCAATATATACTTACCGACTAGACATTCAGACATGGCCATGATGCAATGTTGTGTCTGAAACCCACATCTGAACCAAGTAGGGAACGGTGATGATCATTCAGTCAGAATCACATGCATCCTGCGTGATCCGTGCATGATCACCAACCGACTAACTTGCTGGATAAAGGGGATTTGGAAAGCCTGAAAGCCGCATGTATATATACAAAGATGCCAAAGAGGAAGAAGAGAGATGAAAAAGCTGGTTTGGACCTTCTCCAGCTTAACTTAACGTTGATGAAATGCGTACACACATAAATATAAGTTGGACTTTGGAGTCTCAAGAAGAACAATTTGGAATTTGTTATCAGCTCCAAACATGTTACTTTATATTTGCTCCCGGTCATCAGAGCCATTTAATAATGCCTTTTAAACCTCCCGTGGTCTCAGCAGTCTCGCCCAAACCCGGACAAATACACGTCCATCAACAAATGGTCAAAAACAAAGAACCTTATCATGTTACTCATAAGGGGATTCTTTGGAAAGTTTCTCCGAGACAAAGTCAATCCAACAACTTAACAAGTTTCCAGAATTCTGAGAGTCATAAAAGCCCGAGCTGCAGGTGCATGTTAAAGAACCCTTTCAGGGTCGCCATCAACCCTTAAAATCCTGCCCTAGGACAACAATCAAACTAAAAAGGGCTCTCGAACTTTCGACCCTTGTGAAGCCTTGGTTCAAGGCCGAAATTTCCGAGTAACGATGCAACAGGCAAGTGCAACATTTCCTTGAGAAGATGGCTCGGGTCGTAGGGATCAACCTTTATCCTTTCTTAGGATCTGCCCCGTTATAGACTTGAACAGAAGGCGGATACATGCCCAGAATGCGTGTTATCGCCACCAACAACGGGTCAGATACACATCATGTCATTTCGTTGTAAAGGTTAGGATTGTGTACATTTTCGATAGCTTCAACTAACAAGACAATAATATTGAGCTTATACATACATTGACCATTCGGACACTTCGTGAAGAGAAGCCTCAAGGCCTAAATCTTGAGCTAGATACATTCAACGGTCTCAAGTATAGTGACCGAAATAATCTGACGGAGACACCACGCATTCGGCGAGTGCGTTTTATAATCGCTAAATCCAAACGCCAATGCAGCAGCCTTGTTTACATCCATAAATGACATGTCGTCCGGGTGCCGCCTGGTCACCTCGTGATGGTTTTTAACTTAACCTTCCACAGCAGTGTCCATGCAACTCTTATCAAGAACCAGCAGGCAGCCGACGACGCTGTGTCAGCAAAGAATCAAACAAAATCTATGGATACAGAACACGCATAAGCTTGATGACAAGTTCCTGAATCCTGATGTATATATATACTTTCAGAGTGATGTAACTTTTAACAATTTCACGATGCGAATTGCACTAGACGAAAATCAGACATTAACATTAATAGCCTAATGGACCTTGGAGTTCTAGCAGATTAAAACATGCATTCAGCCTCTGTCTATCTGTTCTTGGACTCTGGTCACCAGGGATATCCCACGTGAAGTTCATCTGCAACTACATACAGCCGACAAAGTTAGAACTGGGACATGAGATAACTGCAAAACGAACAGAATATACAACTACTGCTAATCAAACTGCACCTGTCAGCTGTTCACTGCATGCCCTCTGATATTAAGAAACTATACAAGGTTCAGCCTAATCTAAACTACCGGCGTGGCACGTGTCAACTTACAGAAATCTGCTTAAAATTGATACTATGTCCAATACATATCCAAACTGATTTTATTTATATCTTTAACAACGGTAACAAGCTGAGAGAAATACGAAAATTCGCTACTAAGTTACTTAAGTAGAGCCGAACGGACTTATACATGCTAGTGCACGTTTTAAGGCAATTACATTAATCATGGTAGCCAATAATCTCGCATTTGCTGATTCGCGGTCTTATCGTTTCCAACAGTTAACAAGAAAGTTTTGTGTATACATTGTCGATTGATACACATACATAATTTCAGAGTTAGTTTTAACGTTACATTGATAGAGCTGTCGCAGCGTTTACGTATCCGTACTTTAAGCAATATTGAAGAAGCTTATCGGTAATAAGCAATACTGGACCCAATTTTCGCCTCGACAAATGAGGAAAACCGCGGGCGTATAACAACTTTTGACATACGATTCCAACAACTCAGGATAACTGCTCGAGAGAAAGGCGGTATGAGAGCTGTTTGAAGATATTTACCGACAGAAACTACAGACAAATGAATTAGGAACCGCGAAAACTTTCAACGGTCTACAGCTACATCCTAACTAGTTGGTAACAATGTGTCTGAAAAATCACGTCGGATATTTGGTACTGTTATTTTCCCGAAAAAGTTATCGAGAGCTTGCAAACATGTTCAAAGGCACTTGATTGTCTCTAATCTGGCATCACAACCATTACAAACTTTACAAGCTATTTGGAATGTCATACGTTACGATCAACTAGACAACCTATGAACATCAACCGGTAGCAGTTACATAAATGTAGAAATACATATTTAGCACTTTCATTGCGCTATGGCACTCTTGCCTAAAATACTGATTTTAGTACACAGAATACTCTCCCTGGCTAAGATTATACAGTCCGATGTAACGCTACGAAATTAAGCTCACGCTGTTGAAATATAAATTAGCAGAAGTTTTCACTAATTGGTATTGTGATCGGATCTGTTTCTGAGTTATGTAAAACTACATGTTGTACAGCTATTGTTCTGTAAATGAGACTTTAACATTTTAAACTAAAGCGGATGTCTCGAATAACCTCATTTAAGTACTCGACCTTGAGTTGTCTTAAGACGTTTGGAGCTTGAGAGACTTATCATAAAGTATTATTACCGATAAAATATATGATGAGAATTTTACGGAAATATACGAAGAACATTGTCGGAAACATACAAATAAATGATCTATTCCTGCTATGTAAATACCACTATGGTACATATTTTAACGACCCATTTCATGCTTGACATCTTGTTCGTTTAGTGTCCTCAAATAGACGGAATAACTTCGAGAATATTTCTTGATATTCTGGTGGTGGTCCATCTTCGTTTTCGAAAGATTTCTCTTCATCCGGAACTGGAGTGAGATAGACAGTTACCGGCGGCACAACTAATGGCTCATCAAGACACGACTCAGATACTGGCTGTACCTACAAAACAGGACATACGATTAGCGAATTTGTAAGCAACACATTTTGAATATCTGCATTCCCACAATATTTAAGGAAATTAAAAAATGATTGATTGATTTTATATTAGATTCAACAGTTAGTAAAGATCAGAAAGGTTAGGAGGCCAAATATTTACAGCCATTAGATCTACTTACACATAGAGAAGTTCGCTCAGGTCTTCACCGTTTAGCGTTATCGACGTTAGGAAGTGGTAACTTTCAAATGGTTAGAAACTGAGAACTAAACTAGGATGGCAAAGGAACAAGGAGTAGGAGTGTTGGTTAAATTCGGGAGGTAATAAAACAACGGTTAGGAACAATTTGCAAGGACTACGTACTGCTCGACGAACGCTACGACGGTCGCTGGATTGTTGTTGTAGTACTGAATATTCGGAAGGGTCGAACAACTCTGGTGGTAGAGAGCGAAATGATGGCTGGCGAGCACCTTCTTGGCAACACAGCGGCCGTGACGACCAACATGACCATCGCCAACATGCCCCAAATAACTTCGATCACTCCCAACACCCTGAATATACACCACGCCAACCACCACAACTACAATAAATACAAAAATTCATAGTTACAATCAGGAACCTTTAGAAATCCAAGTCTACGAAACTACAATTTGTGCTCCACAAACGAAACAAGGCGGCTTTACAAAACTCAAAGGTCAACGGTGAGCCTATTCCATAATTAAATACTGCTGTTGCCAGCAACAAAATACTCATCTTGTTTTGAACACAGGACACACTGCTAGCTACCATTAGCCTAAACAAAAACACAACAAATTTGCGCGTCAAACTTACTAAGCCAGTCTTTTTCGATACGGGGTAATTGAAATCGAGCTCTGCAGGCTCTTCTTCAAAGGCAACCGATTCTCGGCGATGAATTAGAGCTTCATTCTTCTTTGAATCTTGATTATTCGCTTTGACTTTCTTGATTCTCTTCTTTCCAGGTTGCTCAAGCTTTGCAGGCAGTGATCGCCTCTTCGAAATACTGTCAACCGGAACTTCGCATGCTTCCTCCCCTTCCTCCAGAGCATCTTGGAACTCATAGTCCACGAAAACCGGCTGTTTCAAAGCAACTTCGCTCTTCGGTTCCGCTTCCTGAGCATTTGCGCTTTCTTCCGTCTGTACTCCAGCATCTACCAATCTCGTAGTTAGCGCTTGGAACGATGTATCCCACACAGTGCCGCCCATTTCTTCCTCCAGCGTCTCTCCAGCCGTTGCTTTAGCCAGTTCATTTTCCAGCGAACTAAATTCCCCGCTATCTTCCTCCTCAATCGAGTTAACCAAGTTCCGCACCTTGATTTCCGTCGAGCACCGTTTACATATGGCATGTGGCGACTTGCTGCAACTCCGGTCAATCGATCCTTCATCGCTGCTCACGCCAGACGTTTCCGAGTTGGCAAACCCGTACAACAGGCTTTGAGGGCTGTCGTGTGCGTCCATGTCTTCTTCGCTCATGGTCAAGCTGGTTGGTGTAGACACACTTTTGAGCTGCGACTGACTAGTAGAAGGCAACTGCACGTAGTTGGAGCAATCCAGTAACTGTCGCTGAAGATTTCGAATTTGACTATCCTTTTCAGTTTGTACTTCGTTCAGCTTTTCTTGCAGGTTATCGTTTTCCTGTAATCAGAAATGTTGTAATTAGTTTCCACTACAACATACTATAAGTCAAAAAAACAAAATGCAGTAGAAAACAAA
Source organism: Sphaeridia pumilis (assembly GCA_034698345.1). NCBI lineage: Eukaryota > Metazoa > Arthropoda > Collembola > Symphypleona > Sminthurididae > Sphaeridia > Sphaeridia pumilis. The sequence goes on from JAQGBJ010000067.1 coordinate 69,771, forward strand.
ACAAAACCAAGGCATACAGTTATAAGCACCCTCATTTTATTTTCCAGGTCCGTCATCTTTTCGGATTCCTTCTTTTTCGCTGTCAAGAGCTCTTCGATCTTGGTTTCTAACGATTCGATAAACTCATGCTCCGATCCTTTAAGGTCAGGGCTGTTGGAAGAATGGTGAGAGTCCATTTCGTCTGGAGATGAACTGTAGTCTCTGCAAACAACAATATTCATTAAACACCGTCAATTCGAAAATACTTTTTCACTATCCTAACGCCATCCTACCTCAAATCCTGAAGGCTATGAGACCTTCGGCGACTATAGAACGAATCGTCCTCTGAAGAATCTGACGGCGAATAACTAAGGTAACTATTCCGACTCAATCCATTTGCTCTAGCACTCTTTTTGCTATCTCCTCGCATCGACTCCAGTGTACCCGTCATTTCTTCACACTTTCGCTCCAGGTAATCAATGTTTTCACACAAACTGCAAACAAACAAATACAAAAACATTAGCCAACAGTATACAAACATTTTTACTAGCTCAATCAATATTTCATCATCAATTACCTCTGTATCCGCTTCATATCAGTTTCACGCTTTCTTGTTAACTGTGTATTCGTCCGCTCCAGATCGAACAAGGTCGTTTCCAGCTGTTCATAAAACTTGGACCGGGTTGTCGTTTCTTCCTTCATGCTGTGTACTTGCTTTGCGAGGAACTGCAAAATCATAAAAACAGACCCATTCATTAACCACATAAAAACCTGTATCTACATCTGCCTTTCTTCATACTCCGTCCAATAACAATTTTACGGCTCAAGCTTCTTGTCAACACCGTTACTGTTTCATTTCATAACCATCTGAATTATTCACACTTCGTACGCATAAAACTCACAATCATGACATTCCAATTCAATCCATCATCACCTTCAACTAACTGTCGTCGTCAATTCCAGCTATTATTCACAGTTACCTTTCTTCAAAATACGTTTCTTTCCAAACACAAGACAAAATGATCTCAACTACCACAAACTTCAGCCCGTCAACAAACACTGCAAAACTCGATACCTTTCCAACTATTTAAGCTTTAGGCTACAATACTTCATCCCGTTTCACACGCAATCTTCCATAATTATAACTCATGATTATGATCCCCAAATTAAAAATTCCATCTACAAGCTTGTTTTGAACAAAGCCTTTAGACTCGGTCAGCAAAATTTAATGATCTTTCTCCCTCCAAAACATGGTCAACTCACTCACTCATCAGTGTCAATCATTCAAAACAAACTTCAATCAACTACAAGTTACACCGTGTCAATATTTGCAAAACCGCCCCTCTAAAAACGTCAACTTCAATCCCTTTCAAACCCAGAAACATACATCCTTCATTACCACAAACTCACATTTCCGGCAACCTCTGACCTCTGTCGTGATCTTCCAATTTCGCCGGCGGCGACCACAACTTTTCAACTTTTAAGCGAAAACCCTGTCAAAAATACTTTCATCACGTCTGCCAAATCTCCATAAACACGGAAACTTAATATCGACCTGCAATAATCGTGCTCGCACTGACCTATGTCTATCATAACCATAAACAAACGCGAATCATATCCTGAAAGTCTGTGAACCAAAATAATCACGATTAACTCATCAGAACTAACAGACAGACATGACCGGCCGGCACGCTTCATAAATTTCGCACCTTTCAAAAGTTCAATAATTCGACATTGTTTGAACAAGTTAAGTTTTCTTCACCTCAGCCACAGCGTCAACATGAACTTTAAACACTGCCGACAACTTTCATTTTGAAGATTTCAACCAGACTTCTGTATTTTAGAGATTCTTGCTAAAACCTCTTGCATTCTACATCCCAATTTCGAATTCCTGACAGCTATCAACACCACAATTACCATTTAACTCCATGTCAACCCCATCTTGATCAAATTAGTACTTACGTCATCATCGTTTGAAACTTTTGGAAGCTCTCCAGGATCGAAATCTGCTCCACTGCCATCACGATCCATGCTATCTTTTCCAAATGTTACTCAATGTTTACATTTTCACATGACTTTCTCATACAGCCATTGTTTCAACTCTGGTAACTTTCCTCCGCTAAATTAACAACTTTTAAACAAACACTTTGAAGAACATCAAACTCAAACAAGAAACAAAACAACCACGAACTAACTGAATGTCAACATTTCCTCCTGAATCTAACATTTAATTTTCCTCAAGGAAACTTTAACGTAGCTTCAAAACTGTTGCTTGCAGCCGACTTTTCTTCAATCCAAGAGCACGCCTCAACCAAACTAAAAATTTACTGTTATCCACATTCAAAACACTTCAAGGCCGCAAAACCTTATCAACATTTCGCTTCATGCCGCAATACGAAACTGTTAAATTCACAATGCTACAGATCCAATTCGGGAACCGCAAGGACGCTACACAAATAATACGCACTCCATATGATGCAAGCTTCCACCGAGATATCTCCTTACCGACGCTCTTCTCCACTCTCGCCCACTTCGCACCAGGAGGCGCTTCATCCCACCCAAACAACTCCCAACCTTCTCATCGCTCTGGTACTTCCAAACCTCTGCTATTTTTGGAACTTTCTTCAACTTTTCCCCTAGTAACATTTTTCTTATATTTTTCTTGGCAAACAAACAATAACCTTCAACGGCCCAAAGATTCAAGGTACTTTGAAAACGGCGGGAAAAAACGTTTCAATTAATACCTCGATTTCTTGCGTCTGGTCTTCGATAATGGCTTGCTGCTGCTTAATATCATTTTCCAGTTCCTCGTTCCGTTCCAACAATGTCCGTCCCAGCTCTGCTGCTACCGCTAAATCTGAAAAGATCAAACAAAAATTCATTAGTCAAGTTATCACACATTATGTTGAGCTGGTCAGAAATTCAGCTCCAGGCCATTTGTCTGTCTGCTCTCATTTACTCAAATCTCAATCTAATTTCACTTTTCATCAATCAAATCCCTCATAATTCACCCCTTTTGATACACTGCCCTTTCACCCGTAAACTCACTAGCCGCTTGAGGCCATGCCAAATTATCTCGTCCACGTACTTATCACTGCATCCCTAATATGCAACCCAATCTGCAAATCTCTCACTCACTTTCAACATCATCCAGCTGTTCACTCACAGTCAGCTAATTGATTTTATGTTATGTTGTGGTGAATGACAGCTTTTGTTTTTTACTTGCACTATTCGTGATTTTTCCCTTAACAAATATTCGAGCACAATTTCACCTCTGTTTCTTACGCTGTCAAGGAATTGTTGGGATCAAAGTCAAAGTGATATTTTTCTCATTGCATAGTACAACAAATTCGTGAGACCAAAATCAATTCTTCCATCAAAACCCATCAGCCTCGAGTTCACCTTCTTAACGAGCTTCTTCCCTAAGCCCACATGTCATTTCAATGCAACTTAATAGCCGTCAAAGACACACTGATTCCCATCCATATAAATCAATCACCAAAAAATCTGCAAAACATCTTATCAAAACTCGTGCACCAAAGAATTTCTCCATATCAAAATCGCGAATCGCCAGAGAAGACGTCATTACGCCTTAATGCAGATCCACATGTACATTAAAGTCTTTTCGCATGTCATTCTCAATTTTCAACCAGAGCAATCACTCCAATTCTGCCATATATTTACACCTGTTCCTCAGCTTAAATTTGCAATTAGCCACTACTTCTTTCCACGCCGTAACGCATAAACGGTAACACCTGTTCAGTATGCACTCTTCTTCTCAACCAACTTTCGATACATCTCATCCTGCTTATGCATTTCCACTGCCATCGACTAACAGAAGCAAAAGGGAAACCGCAATCACACTCACACACATTCGATTCAGCAATTATCATTTGCCCCACTGCAACCAGACTGTGATTAGTATTAAAAACGAAACTGACCACTTTTTTTTCAAACCGCCAAAAATCACACAAACCCTTTCTTCACATGTGCGAGAGTGAAATTCAATTTCGTTTCTTGGTCTCTTGTCCACACAAACACTTGTTGTTAACACCCCAATTTTTCATCTAGACAAATAATATTCCTTGCTCTCCACTTGGCTCAACTCAAGAGAAAAATAACATGCATTCGCCAAACACTTGCGGTTATCCAGTGTCTTACTCTAGCCGATTTGAATAGAATTTACGCTCCTATCCGATACGCCGCAGCTACTGTTTCAAAGGACAATCAGCTCATTAGACGCCACTCGCTAATTCTAGCACACTTGCGCAGTTCTAGAGCAGAAAATAGTTCAATTTGAATAGGATTTCTTCTTGTTGCTCCGTATATTCATACACTTAACCAGCAAACACTTCAAAGACTCTACGCTTGCTCATCAAAACTGTAATTACATGCATTGTAAATGGCAAATCCACCCAAGACCGCAGACAGACACTCACTGTCACCAAGCCGCTATTCAACACCAAAATTGCAAAATCGCCCAAAGCCATGTCTGCAGTCTATACCAAATCAATCAATACTTTTCCTTTCGTCGCCAATCGCAAACCCAATGATTGCTAAAATTTCATCTGAGGCTTCCTGTCGGCGATTATCGACGTCCGATGAGAATTGGCAAATAATTGTTTGTCTGACAAATCTCTAGCCTCTGGTGCGTGTGGTCTTTCCTTGTGGCTATTTACTTGACCCTTTGCGAAATGCATTTTTTGTATGTCTGGCTTACTGGATTTCATGCAGTTAATTGCAACCAAGGGGCGGAGTCAACCACCCCCACCTTTCCTTAACCAACCACACTTGATTGACCTGGTTTATCGTCTGAACAAACAAAGCTTTGGATTTCAAATATATTTTGACATTTTTAGAATGTCCTGACGGATCCTAGATGGAATTCTAAAAAGCTACGAGGCTCTTTAAAAACATATTAACACAATTTCCAGGTAGGTCAGCCCTGATCCTAAACGCATTATGACTCATTCAAGGAATCAAGTTCAAGGCTTTAGCTCTTCTTTCTCTTGCCACAAAATCCCAAGCTTTTCAAATCCAGTCTTATGCTATATGTACCACCGATCTTCAAGTTCAGCCAAGCTCCACGAATCCTGCCTCACGAACCATCCTTTTAACCGTAACAACATATTGTCATCCAGATGACTAAAAGCCCTCTCGCACACAGGTGAGACTGTGAGACAGGTAAATGGCTTCTCAGTCAGCCTCAGACAGTTCCAACTTTTTTGTGTTTACTTCCAATTTAAAGAGCCTAAGGAATGAATCTCAACGTCAACACAAACCCCCAGGCGATTAATCCTCGAGCAGTTTAAATCCCATATATGGACACATCATACAACTTCGGATTTTTCACGCCATTCGGGTACCTCTTCTACCTTCATGTATTTCTACGCTTATAGCGGAACCAACCAACCTTCAAGGAACAACAAACCTTACACAATCCACTGGCATTTACACCGCCATCACATAATGTCGCTCCATGCATTATTATGTCATTCTTGCCCGTTGTTTGCATTC